>JAODAL010003954.1:35000-164606 GCA_025379985.1 Phyllomedusa bahiana
CCACCCCCCCCCCCCCCCCCACCCCCCCCCCCCACTCGCACCCCCCCCACACCCCCCCACCCCCCCCCCCCCCCTCCCCCTCCCCCCCCCCCCCGACGCCCACCCCCCCCCCCTCCCCCGCCCCACCACCTCCCGACCCCCCCCCCCCCCCCCCCCCACCCCCCCACCCCACCCCCACCACTCCCCCCCCCCCCCCACCCACACCCCCACCCCCCCCCCCCCACCCCCCCCCCCCACCCCCCCCCCCCCTCCCCCCCCCCCCCCCCCCCCCACCCCCCGCCCCCCCGCCCCACACCGCCCCCACCACCCCCCCCCCCCCCCCCCCCCCCCTCCCCCCCCCCCGCCCCCCCCCCCCCCCCCCCACCCCCCCCCCCACCACCCCCCTCACCCCCCCCACCACCCCCACCACCACCCCCACCCCCACCCCCCCCCCCCCCCCCCCCCCCCCCCCCCCCCCCCCCTCCCCCTTCCCCCCCCCCCCCCACCCCCCCCCCCACCACCACCCGCCCCCCCCCCCCACCCCCCACCCCCCCCCCCCCCCCCCCCCCCCACCCCCCCCCCCCACCCCCCCCACCCCCCCCCCGCCCGCAAAGCGGTATGGACTTGCTGCGGGCGATTACTAACCAAGGTTCAATACCCCTGACGTGACTTGCCTTGCGGTGGCGACCGAGGCGTGTGCGTAACAGAATCGTGGAGCGAGGCTGCGTAAGTCGGACAGCAAGAGAGTCAGGGACAGGCGTCAAAGGTTTCTTGGTCAAGGACGGCAGAAGGTCAGTACAGGCGGCAAGATTTCGTTGGTCCACAGGACGAGGCAGAGGATGTACTTACAAGCGTAATTGGGAACTAGCAGTTTAGATAACGTCTTCTCTCTAGGCCCAGGCACTAAATCTGAATCGTGCCCTGTGCCTAGTGAAGTGGCAGATTGCTAAAAAAAGACAGCACCAGGTTATAACCAATCACCTGCGTGCTGTCCCTAAAATTTTCTCTTGTAAGTGACCGCGCGCGGGACGCTGACGCTACGCTATGGGGAGTGCGCTGCGCACCCGGAAACCACAGTATCGCGTCAGCCGGGACGGACACAGAGCTGGCGGAGTGTAAGTCAATTGTCTGGGGCAACGTCCTGGAGTGTCCCAGCGCCGATCGTCGGCGTGCGGCACCGCCGCAGCAGGAGACGCTTCGGAGTTGCGGGTGTGTGCCCGCTACCTCCGACAACGGGGTCGCAGGACACCCGTAACAGTACCCCCCACCCCTTTGGCCTCCCCCTCTTCAGGCCGCGCATAATAACCTAGACGCAGAAGGAACCCCGAGATCGCAGATATTCTCCTTCCGCACCCATGAGCCCTTTTCCTCGGCCCAAACCCCTTCCAGTCGACCCAAAAAACAATCGTCTCCCCCTAACCGTCTTAGTGGTCCAAAATTTCCTTGCGGCGAGAGACATTGTGGAGTCAGCTATCTGAGACTTACGGGGAACCACAGCCGAGAGAACCCGGTTACGAATGACTGGGCAGTCAGTAGGAGACAAGGAAGAGTTTGGGATGCTCGAAGTCGGGGGGAGGAGGAGCCGGAGCTTGTAGGGCCACAGAGTGATGCGCCTGAAGAAAATTCAAAGGGACCTAAGAACAGGTGACCCAGCTTGGTAAGACTGGGAATTTTTTAAAGCTTACATAACCTGCAGACATCCAAACCTTTATGCACCCGGGGCAAAGGAAGGCGGAGTGTCTTCTTTCTTGTCCGACTTGGTGTACCTTCAAGGACGGGCCGAGGCCTAGAAGCAGGGAACGGCTAGTCCCTTCCAAACTGCAGAGATAAGTGTCGCAGTGGACCAGGCTATCCACCACCGAGGGACATCGGGATTAGGCAGATGTGCAGGTGAAGTGTGGGTGCGGATGCCGGAGACCGAAAGACAGGAGAAGGGGGAAGTCCCCAGTAGATATCATGAGACCAGGGATAAAAAGTAGAACTCTGCGCCATGGCAATAGGCCCGACCAAATCATCCAGTCTTGCGGACACGAAGTGGCCGGAGATAATGGTACCCAAGACAATGAGTTTCACTGCTCGTTCACTTGCCCATGTACTGGTGGGTGTTATGCAGAATTAGAAGTCCAGTACCACTGATAGGAGAGAGTCAGTAGCCCGCCAAAATCTAGAGACAAAGCTTACTCCTCGATCGTGAGACAATGTGGAGGGGAGGGTCCTGTCGCAACGGAATATATGATTAAAAAATTGCTTGGCAAGTCGAGGATCCGAAGTGAGACCATGGGCAAGGGAAAGAAAGGGCCATTTTATAAAAAACGGTCAGGACCACCCCAGATAACTGTTTACCTTGGTCAGAAGGAGGCATTTCGGTGAAGAGTCCCAAGGCGGAAGTGTGGCACCAAAGGAATGATTGGAACTGTGTGCAGAAAGGTTGCAGCAGCCCGCCGTTTGAGGCGCGGTTGACTAGTTTGCGAGCACAAGTAGTACAACTCAACGAATTCCCTTCACGACTTTAGCTATTTTCCTGGCTCACCAATAAAAAACGGGAATTCATAGAATTTGACCTTCGAACGCCATGTGTCCCGCAATGACGGGAGCAGAGACCCCAGTTCAGTACCTCCTTCCGGAGTGCCGGGCCGCACGATACGTCCGTTTCCCGGATGTGCGTGCTGGAGAGTCGGAGCCATGGATATTAGCCGTTCTGGGGGTACATATGTGCAGAGGCTTAGCCTCCTCCACACCTCTAGTATTCTGAGGCAACGAGACAGAGCATCTGCTTTAACTGTTCATCTCTAGTCGTGGTCGAGAAGTGAAATAACAAAATCGAAAAAACGTGTGAAAAGGAACAGTGACCAACTGGTTGCTTGGCGTGGGTTCAGAGTCAGAGCTCCGCTGCGCAGTAGGAGTAAAGAGATTTTTGTGTATCCGTGAATATGTTGACGGGTGTCCGATCACCTCCTGTGGAGTGGCGCCATTCCACAAGTGCAAGCTTAATGGCCACAACTCCCTATCAACCGATGGTGTAGTTCCTTCTGCTGGCTAAAGGTTTTAGAAGAAAAACCCGCAAGGTCCGAATCTTGCTTAGGGCTCTTCTGGATGAAGAACAGCTCCCAGCGCCACTCGGAAGAGTCGTCCTACCTGTCCAAAAAGAAATTGGGTAGTCAGTATCCGACGTGGATAGGACCAGGTGCAGAGCTAAGGCGACGCTTTTTAAATTGGCGAAGCCTCTTCGGCGTGCTGTGCGGGGCCAAAGTCGTGGTTTGGCGATTTCCAGGTGTAGGGCCCAATTGGGGACCAACGGTTGAAAATGTATTGGATGAATGGTCTGTAATATTTGGCAAACCCCAAAAAAAAACGTTGATGCCCGAAGACGGCTGACATGTCGAGTGCCACTGGAGGAACGCCTGACAGTAGTTAGCGGGTGTCCATTCTTCAGACCCTTGTCCGAGATTATGTATAACCCGAGGAACGGGAGGCTGGATCGGTGGAACTGGCACTCCATTACCATTTTGGCGTAGTAGGTGGATTTTCACGCAGGCTTTTCAGAACCTGGCGTGAGCATGTGACTGGTGGGTCTCCCAAATTGGGCGAAAACACCAGGATGTGTTCGTCCAAGTAGACAACTAACGCTTACAACAGGAGATTCCCTAAAATGTCGTTAACAAACTCCATGGAAGACTGCTGGATCTAGGCATAGACCGAAAGCGCATCACGAGGTACTCAAGTGCCATGCACAGTATTAAAGGCGTCTTCCACTCGTCACCCTCTCGGATCCAATGAGTTGTAGGCCCCCCGCAGAGTCCAGCTTGGAGAAAACTTTAGATCCCCCGGTGACGGTCAACAGTCTGAAATCAGTGCAATGATACCCGGTTCTTGATGTGATCTTGTTTAAGTTGAAGCCGAGGAAGTCAATGCACGGGTCATAGGGACCCATCCTCTTCACCACAAAGAAGTGAACCCGGCACCTCGCAGGAGAGGTAGACTTACGGATGAAGCCCTTCTGAAAGATTCTCCTTTATGTAGCCGACATAGCCTGAGTCGGTCAGTGTACCGAGTAGCGGTAGAACCCTTCCCCCGGGTGTGAACTAGTACCCCCAGCAGCATGGTCCAATAGGACAATCGTAGTGACTATGTGGAGAAGAGTATCTGCTTGTTTCTCAGAGAGAAAAACATCTTGGAGGTCCTGTAGGCTTGAGTGTGTAGACCTGACATGGTTAGGGGAGCCGTGCAAGAAGAAGAGGGGCTGCACCCGGCCGAGGTACGCTCTAGACAGCGAGACTGGGCAATTCTCGACCTCCTAACCGCAAAACATTCTTCGCCGTCGATCCCAGACGACATAGTGGGCATTGCACTGCAGTCCAAGGAAGCCCCTGAAGGACAGCTGAGGAGGAAGCGGGTAGTACGAAGAAATCGAACTTTGTTTTTTGTGTAGGGGCTCCCTACTTGAGCAGAATCATCCGTGGTGTCAGTCCTGAAAGGTGGTATGGGGTCTTTCAGGATGAAGCTCACCGGAGTAACAGACGCGATTAACAGAGGTTTGTGACCATGTCGGACCCACCGTGAGAGACTATATTTGGGTCACACAATGCCAGCATCCCATAAAATTACCCGGCGGATTCCGTAGATCCATGAAGTGCAAGCCACATTTGGAAACAGACCCGGAGTTAGTTGTGACCAAAACTGGCAGCATAGCCTAGGAGAGGTGGAATGCTTCACACCTAGGTACGTCCTCTCCCAGCGAAGCCCAGTGCGTTTTGGCTAACCCTTCCGTATAGGACGGAGCGGGACACCCCCTTGAGGAGGTGTACTGGACTGCCGCAGTAGAGGCATAGTATTCCCCTCACAGTGTCGACGGGTCAATTCTTGCTGTATTTTAGGTGGGCACTGTCCACTCGTTGCATGGTGCCCTCGGCTTTTTTTTTTTTTTTCCCCCCCCTTTCCACGCTGGCTTGGGAAGAGGCAGTGGAGGCGAAGGAACACGCGAGGATCAATACGGTAGGGCTAACGTTTAGGGTTGGTCCACGTTCCTAGTCGGAGCTCCTCACGCCTCTCCGAGAACGATATTATCAATTCCGGTTGCCAGATGGATCAGCTCACTTAATGAGGACTGGTGGGTCCGCTGTGGAGAGGGCCGTCCTTAACCTGGGCTGGAAAGCCCTTCTGAAAGTGGGCATAATTGCCGCACGTTCCTGCCAAACTTCGGACGCCAGAGTGCGGAATGGCACAGCATAAGTCCACCTACTGAGGAGTTCCCTTCTGGAGGTTCAGTAACGCGGTTTTCCACGCTGTAAGATGCGCGGCCAGGTTTCCTCGAAGACACATCGTAACACCTGAAGAAACCGTACCCAGATTGGGCCGTTTGACTGGGATCATCCGGATCCCACATCGTGTTATTCCCAAGCAAGGGCCGTATCCCAAAAGAAGACTGACCACGAAAGCCACTTTAGGACCATTCTGATGGACTGTCGCGGCATGTAGTTCCACTTGGAGGTAGGCATTGGTGGACGAAACCCCTCAGCTTAGAATCCCCAGTTCAAAACTACGGTTTGCTAAAAGACCACCTAGCTTCAGGACCTGCGACTAACGCGGACATATCGGGAGCGCTGCCGCGGAAGCGCCGGCAGCTACTGCTGCTGCATGGTGGTTGAGAATCAGCTGCATCATAGATGATAGGCTGGTTAAGCTGTTGGGCTTGATGACTATCTGCTATGGAATACTGCAGTGGGGTGCCAGCAATGGCTGAGAGTTAGTAGTCACTTGTAGAGGCGACCTTGCGGGATCCATGGCCGAATCGAACTGTTGCAAGATTGTAGTGATCCTACTGTACCTACCGCAAGCGATGGCGTAAAGCCACGCCAGGGAGTGGAATCTAAGTAGTCACTGTTATTACAGCCAGATCCCTCTGCCGCAAAGCGGGATGGACTGCTGTCGGCGGATGTTACAACAGGATCACTACCCTTGAACGTGACTTGCATGCGGTGGCAGGCAGCCGGAGGCGTGGTAGTGCGGTACAGAAGACGGTGGGCAGGCGTCGAAGTCCCGTGGACAGGCAAAGTGGACAGGACAGGCGCAAAGGTTCTTGGTCAAGGACGGCAGAAGTAGTCAGGACAGGCGGCTAAGAATCGTGTGTCACAGTAGCGAGAGGCAGTATGTAGTATGTACAACGTAAATGACTGAAGGCATTAGAGAACAGCTTCCTCGCTAAGGCACAGTGCACTATCGATTCTGGAGCCCTGTTCCTAGGAAGGGTGCAGAGCTAAATATGGTAAACATCACCAGGATAGAGAACCAATCACCTGCGTTCATTCCCCTTTAAATTATTCCTGCATAGCCGCGCGCGATGGCCCGCTATGGGGAGCTTGCGCGCACCCGGAAGATCCAGCATTGATTCGCGCGGCCTAGAAACGGACCACAGTAGCGTGGCGTATGTAAGTCCAATCTAGGCAACTCCGTGAGTGTCCTCATCCGAGCGTTGCGTTTTGCTATCTGCGGCACCGGTGTCCTGCAGCAAGGAGACCGCTGCGGAGTTGCGTGGTGTTCCCGGCGACCTCGACACGGGGGTCGCAGACACCGTAACACAGTTGAAGGGAATGGCATAGGGGAGAGGCAGAGGAGTTGAGCGAGGAGAGAGGTGGATAAGATCAAGATAAATAAACTCATAAAATCCTTATGTGTTAAAGGATCAATAGGGACATAAGCAAAGTGTCAATCATTAAGGGCAAGAATTGCTGATGCTGACCAGTGGAGCATGTGCCCTTTTGAGGAGGATCACCTGTCCTTTTGCTTGGCACTCTTGAAGGACTATTTCATGGAAAGAATTGAGCAACATCACCTACGTAGAGAATTGTGCATATGTCCTTTGTAATTTCACCTCTCCTGGGAACAAGTTTTCTTTCAGTTGTTCAATGATTTGCCAGATCGTTCAGCATTGTTACAAAATGTCTTATACCCAGCCTGTACTTTGACTGTTGTTCTTAACACTCATGACTACACACTGCTTTTCTTTTACATCTTAATCAGTAAAGTTATTGCAAAGCATTAGAAAAACAAGGCTTTCAGAAACAGATAGTCAACTTGTGTGAAATAATACAGCTTTGTTCCATTCACTTCAATAAAGCTAAACTGCAATACCATAAACAACCTGTGGACAAGTGTGGCGCTGTTTCTGCATGAAGACAGTCGTATTTTTCTAATCCTGAAGTAAAATTGACTAAAAATTTCTATTTCTCTAAATTATAAGTTAAAAATAACAAAATCCGGCCGTAATAATATGATCACATTCCAGAACTCATTTTGTAAACTGGACAAACGACCATCAACAGAGTCATATGGGCTCATCTGATGCATATATGGATGATGAGGCTTTTCCAGTTTTCTTCTTAGAAGTAGACAAACGTCAATTGGCCCACGCAGGGCAGAATAACCTGCTGAACTGCCTATTGTTTTGTGACTGGCACACATTAGACACTGTGGAGCTATTAGGTTGATGCAGTTTTTTGTTCTTTCGAAGGCAGATGTATTCTCTTCCAATAGGCAGGATACAGCTCGAATGGATGCATGTAAAAAGCCCTGCCATTAAACCTATTTTAACATATTATTTCCAAGGGCTGAGTAGCTTCTGGGCAAACGGTTAATAGAGCACGTCAGGGCTTGAAATGATATATAATGGGAAAAGATCTGCAAATATTCCCTTAGAGCGAAGGGCAAGGCGGGGTGCCCTAAAGTACACTGTGTGTATCCATAGTGACAGCAGACTGTTGCCAAATCCACTAGGGACCAGAGCGGTGAGGCCTGGAGATAGGCCAAACTCCTGCCGGATGCGTCCTGTAATTCAGGATTTCTGGATCAGAATAGGGCAGGAAACCCTGTGCAATGAGAGAGGAGGAAAGGAGGGGTGCACTGCTATTGTACAGGGAAAGGAAACTCTCTTAGAGCAGTATAATACATATTTTACTAGGTTAGCCTTAACATAATGTAGTCTCTATACAAGGAACTGGCGGGAATATGTTTGACATTAACACAAATGATCTTTTTTCTAATATCTTTCCATCACTATTTTGGAATTTAAAAAAAAAAAAACTCAGAAGACAGAAGCTAATTTGATGCAACCTTTTTGGCATTTTTTTTTTTTTTACACAAAGGAATAGTTAGGAACAGTTTTTGGAAAAAAAGACGACTTGTATTAAAACTGTCTTGGTCTAAGACTTTCTCTGTTGCCCATAGCAACCAATCAGAGTGCTTCTTTAATTTTTTCAGAGCACTATAGGAAATGAAAGGGGAACGCTGACTGGTTTCTATGGGCAACAAAGAAAGTCTTAGGCCTCGTTTACACGACGGATTTGGCCGCGGTTATGGCCGCGGGTTCCGACGCAGTTTCCGCGGCCAAAACCGTGGCCAAATCGCGCCTAGTTTATATTCACATGCCGCGGGTTTGGCTGCGGCTCCGGGGCTGTGGCCAAACCCGCGCGTGTGAAGAACTCTCCTGTCACTTCTTGACAGGGAGTGCTCTGCGCGGCAGCCGCAGGCGTCGCCGCGGGTGGTGCGCGGCTGGGACGCAGCTCGCGGCGCGGTTTGCCCCCTGCCATTAATTTGCCCCCAAACCGCGCCTCCTGCGCCGAGACCACGGCCACCGCCTGCGCCGCAAACCCGCATCGGGAGACGCGAGTTTGCGGCCAGGTCCGCGAAGCCCGCGGCCAAAACCGCCGTGTGAACGGGGCCTTAGACCAATACAGATTTCATACATGTGGCCCAAAGAGTTTAAAATTCTGACTTGGCATTCAAATTTTGGGATGTGCTGGAATAACAATCCATTTCATGGAGGCGCCACCCAACAGGACTTAAAGGCTCATTTGCGCTACCTTATAGATGGGCAGCATGAAATAGCTGCAGGTTTCCTGGTCTCAGTGACCCTCTCTTACCCTGAAATGTTACACCCTGTAATACTGAGCAAGGTACGAGGTACTGAATAGGGTGGGAAGAAGCCGCTTCTCGGACTTATCTCCCTTGTCCTCGATAGTTCTTCCCCTAAGCTCACGTCTCTCTCTATACACAGACAAGAGAAGAGGTCTGTCAGTTGTGCTCATCAGCCGCACATTGTACTCAACTCCCTCTACCCGACTCAGCTTTATTACGTGCTTTAGGCTATGTTCAGACGGCTTATTACGCCGTGTGGACGGGGGCTGGAGCGGGAGCGGGGGGCCGGCACCTCGCCGGCCCATAGACTATCATTACTAGCGGCGCGTATATACCGCTGGTAATTCACATGTCACTTATCTCCCCCCGCGGCGGATTCGCCGAGCAGGGAGAGGAGACGTAATCCATAGTTCTCTATGAGAACTGTGTTTTACCGTAATGTCTGGGACGTATTCCAGCCGTAATTTGCGCAGTACGGACTGAATTATGGACTGAAATACGGCCCATTTTAAGTCTTGTGAACATAGCCTTAGAGTACGGCCACACGGCAAGTGTAAAACTCCGGTCAGATCCTGTTTAAGAGTCCGGCCGGTATTTTATCGTCTTTTGATGGTTTTTGGGGATGGTTCTGTCCACGGTTTGCGGATTCGCCCGCCGCCCTTAACCATTGACTAGCACACTCTCCACCCGAAAACCAGGCAGAAGATTGTGCATGTCCCAAGTTTTTCAGAACGTCAGTGTTTTGAAATCCATCCGGCTGAAAATTATTATTGAGTATAGACTACTGAGTGGATTTTCTATGAAAGTCTATGGGGATGATTGCTTGTTGGTTTTAGATGGTTTCCAAATCTGCAAACCGTCTAAAAATCCGACGAAAAAACCATGCAGTGTAAACCAACCCTTAGTCTAAAACACCATCTCATTTAAAGGTAAAATTAGTGAGATTAGTGAGACCAGGAAACCTGCAGCTTTTTTATACTGCTCATCGTTTGGGCAGCATGAATAAGCAAATTGGTTCCCTTCAATGGATTTGCTACAGCAGGTGTTCTGTATGTCAGACTGATGGGTGTGTAGCTGTGTATACCTCAAAATCAGTGGAATCCCAGAAGAAACTCTGAGGGGAACACTCCAGTGCCTACGTATTTTACTGATCGGCTATGAGATGTGTTTGCCTAATTGTATACAAGTTAATTATTGTAATTAATGTAACTAGTACTACTTACCACTGGCATCACCTAGAAGAAACATTTGCGCATCCCCACGGCATAGGACAAATACCGGCCGGTATTTGTCCTGTTTTGCGCCCGTCCCCACGGCCGCGGAGGGGACGGCTTTTCTCCGCGATGAGCAGAAAAGAGCCCTCCCTCCTACCATTGAGAAGCACAGATTCCGTCCGAAAACCGGACGGAAGAATGTGCTTGCTCAATGTTTTGCTGCCGGACCGCCGGCGGCAAAACTGCCCGACAGAGAACCCGTGCAGTGGGGACTGCTGCACGGGTTTTCGATAGAGCACAATTGTGCTAATTTTCGGACGGTTTTTCAGGCGGTCTGAAAAACCGCAAACTGGCTGAAAACCCTTGCCGTGGGGACATGCCCTTAGGATATGACCACATGTAGCAGCTGTTCAGCATGGTTTAACAATTGGTTTAGAACTTACACATGGTTTTGTGGGTAAAACTGCTGTTTATCTGCAGAATCAGGTGAGCATTAAAGGGATGTTTTCACAAAGCAAAGTGTATTGAATAGGTCGGCTCTCAGCTAGTTCCCCTCATGAGGAGGGTGGTGCTTGCAGCTCCCTCTTCACCTCTATAGGCGCTCCCAAATATAGCTGACCATACACACACGCCGTCCTCCTCATTCTTATGCAAGGTTGGCTCAGAGCTAGCTGGCTGTTGACTGGTGCAATACACTTTGTTTCATGGGAACACCCCTTTAATGAATAGACCATTGAAGAGGTATTCTATAGTTTCATTCATAAGCTGTAAACATGTAAGCAAAGGTAAATAAAGACTATTAGCAAATACATTGCTGTTCTGATTTTGCTTCTCTTCAGAGTTAGGAGCAAATATTTTCTCCTGTGTTTGCACACAAGCTTCCCAAGTTACTGGCCACCAACCTCTGCCCTTACAGGCTCAAGCAGTGGTCGGGATGATGACATCACTTCCTGCTGTGATCTATATCATAAGAGACGGAGCTTGGCTTCATTACCTATTGACAAGCTTCAACCCTTTAGAGCTCTGTAGCCTTGTGCACTACAGTTTACAAACCCGCTGTACTCATGTCACTGTAACAGGAATAGGTAGGAATAGTAAAGCTGATATGCCAATCACTGCGATAGAATCACCCACAGCCTAAACAGGAAGTGTGAGTCTGGAGCTGGATGTGGATAGCATGGTGAAACAACTTCATTAATAGTGACACAATTTTCCAGGTAAACAGAGGTTTTACCTGCAAAACTATGCGACCATTAACAATTGATTATAAAACCACCAGATTTCTATCATCCGCTATGTGTGGCCGTACAATAAACTTGTAAAGCTTGATTAGATGATTGATCTGTAAATTTTTTCGGAATTATGTCAGGGTGACACTGTTTAGAGGCAACAATTCTGCTCTACCAGAGGAGATGAGAGGGTCATTTAATTTCTGGTTATAATAAAGCAGCAATAGGAGAAAAAAAGCACAGGAAAAAATTACAGAATCTTTAAAAAGGATAAAAAAAAATCCACTGAATCTCCAAAACACAAATCACTCCTTAATGATTAGGAAACTTGGAAATAGCACATTAATGTTACCATACTTAACATCAAGTAAATTTATTCTGGGGATATTGCTTTTTTGGTAAGAGTGCTCATTTTTAGATACAAGAGTTTGCAAAGTAGCTGTCCTACAAAAGGGAGAAAACAGTCTCTCTAGTGCCACCTATAAGTGGCTACATTGTCAGTGTCTAACTCTTGTTATAGCCTATAGGTGGCCCGATAGAGACAATTTCCTTCTTTACAGTGGATAGCTAGGTGGCATTGTCTCAAAGACGCCATAACAGCTGCAACACAGATCTGAATGTTATTTCTTCATGTTAACATTTTAAACAGAAACCTCCAGTTTACCCTAATAACAACCACAAAGACTCCTAGTTGTATCTCTTGACTCATCATTTCTGTTACCAGTTCCCACAGGCCTCAGTTATATCCGCAGTGCTATTTGCAGTTTATATGCTACCTTAGGCTAAATAATCCAAAGTGTGTTATACCACTGCTTTGCAGACAAAACCTAGCTGTACCTGTCCATTAGGCCTGTAGTCAATGACCTATGTGCAGCTATAAATTCCTGTTTAGCTTACATACAAGAAGGGATAAATGCCAGCTGTCTAAAACTAAACCTGGCAAAACTAGATTTCTCTTGGTCAGAAGTGAGTATCTAACATTGAAATGGCAACTTGCAAATCTGACACCTCAATCCTTAGGAAGCTCAGAGCATGTAAGCCAATTTGATGTGGTCATTGATGGGGAACTATCCTCCACGAACTAGATATTTGCCATTATTAAATCTTCAAACTTCTACAGGTGAAACATTGCAAATAGTGAATGCCTGATTCCATCAACAGATCTACCATTACTGCACACCTTCATGACCACACGGCTGCTCTACTGTAATGTCCTATATGTAGACCTCCCAGACAAAGCTTTACATTTAGAACATCTCCAGAATCTGTCCTTTTCTCACTGTGAAAACAGCTCAATCTCTTATTACTGGTCTTATTCTTTCTAGTCTTGACTGCTGTCATTTACCGGTCTCCCGCTCTGTAAACTCTCCCCTCTCCAATCTGTCCTGAATGCAGCAGCCAGCCTCATCTTTCTTTCCAGCCGCTATACTGATGCCTCTACCCTGTGTCAATCACTGCATTCGTTGCCCATTCAGTACAGAATACAACAGAAACTCATCACTGTCACCCATAAAGCTCTCCACAGCACTGCACCTCCTCCCACATCTCCTCCCTCATCTCTGTCTACCACCCTACCCGGTCTCTCCGCTATGCTGATGATCTTAGACTACAAGCCTCAGTCATCCGAACCTCCCATGCTCGTCTCCAAGTTTTTTCCTGTGCAACACCAATTCTCTGGAACAAGCTACCCCGTACGATCAGGCACACTCATAACCCCCAAAGTTTTAAGCGTGCCCTGAGAATACATTTCCTTAGGCAGCCCTATCAAGATCCCTAATTGGTAACCCCCCGCTTATTGCCACTCACACTTCTGTCGCTCCCTGCACTTCGGCACTCACAGGCACTTATCTGTATATAGATGTACTGTCAGGGTGGCAGGTTCAACCATTTTTTTTTTTTATGTAAACCACCACTTATTTATGCAACATAGCTGGTCCATTGTTTAAACTGAGCACTTCTCCCCCTTTGTCTCACCCATACACCCTAATAGATTGTAAGCTCTTGTGAGCAAGGCCCTCACACCTTGTGTCTGATATGTAAGTAGATTTTTCTGTATTATGTTTGTTTTTTGTTTGTACTTATACCACCTAAATTGTAAAGTACTGTGGAATATGATGGCGCTATATAAATAAGGATTATTATTATTAGAATACTGCAGCTAAGTTAACCATAACCTGCTCCCATCCCACCAGACCTTCGATCACTGTGCTGACTGATAATAAATTAGGCATTGGCTACTGTTAAAGCCTTATATTTCTGACCATTCTTTTAGATCAACATGAATAAACTGTCCATACAGGGAGAGGAGGCGTAATCCATAGTTCTCATAGAGAACTATGGATCACCATAATTATGGGGCGCATTTCGCTCGTATTAGAGTGCAGTACGCAGCTAAATACGCGGCGAAATGTGCCCCAAAATAAGCCGAGTGAACATACCCTAAGCCAGCAACATCAAATAGGTAAATCAGAAAAAATGTAAAACGAAGAAGGGTCTGGAAACCAAGTTGATGGGCAGCCAGTTTGATGGATTCTCTCTGAACGGGATAGAATGGCCTGCAATGTGTGTCTATACATGAAGGCTGCAGATGAGCAAATGTTATAAGAGAGCTATGAGAAAAGAGGAATTTTTTTAAACAAAACTATGTACAATGCAATTATAACAAATGCAGTCAAAGATATTCAGAGCAGTGTGTGGCCAACTCAACTATTATCACATTACACATATGTAATCTTAACCAGCTTTAGGTTTCTATGTCTTTGGAGAGTCCTGAGACACTCTGTTCTGCAGAACAAAATGTTTGTGCTTAGGACATAATTGAGGATATTTTTGTGACTGTCATACCACCAGCACGTTAAGCTTCTCTAATGATACTTAACCCGCTGCTAAGGATTTGATAGTTGAGTATAGCTATAATTATGGTTAAAAGACTTCATAGACTTTTCTTCATCAGAGGAAACGATCTAAAAGGGTGTGAACCTGAGAAAGCAATTACTGTCTAATAATAATTCTGTAGCGTAGGTTAAAATAGTGTCACTAGATTTAACCAAAAATAGGCAAGTGTCATTATTTTTCCTTAAATTTACAAGAGTCACCTTAAATCAGATCTAAGATGCCTGTCAGAGGAATGGAAGGTGGATCCGCTGTACACTGTATAGAGATGGCTTGGTCTACATTGGGGAGCGCATTCTAAGAGGCCCCATGTCTTCACCGGAGCCCGCCGCAAGGCGACACGGGCTTTGCTGCAGGGAACCCCAGGTTGCTACCCCTGACGCAAGTCCTAGTGGTGACAGTCTAAACAGGAGGCGTAGACAGCGGGACAGTCCAGAATGTGGCAGCAAACACGTAGAAGGCAATGGTGAGGCTTGCCAGACGAAGGCAGGGTCAGCAGGAACAGACAAGGTAGTCAGAAGGATTCGCTAGGGAACGCACAACAGGACGTCTCTAGAGAACGGACACTTACAACTGGGCACAGAGAACAGGAAGATGAATCCCTAAATAGCCCCTGGCCAAAAGGCATTGGCAGTCAAAATACCTGATACACGCTGGCCCTTTAAATCCAGGTGACCAGCACACGTCTACCCCTAGTGGCCGGCAGAGGAACAGGCATCTGACAGCAGAGAGAGGACACAGTGGAGCACGTAGGTGAGGAGGAAGAAGGACGGGGTCGGGTGAGTATAGCAGCACTGGACGGTAGCTGGGAGCGCAGCATGAGCACGGCCAGAGGCCCAGACCATGGCGCGAGAGATGTCTGGTGACGGGTGCGACCTCGGTCCAGGTTTCGGTCCGTGACACGCACCGCAATAGTGAGTGAAAATTATTCACACTCTGACTTTAGAAATTATGTTAGTCACTTTTCATAAAATTTATTTATCAAATTAATCTTCTTGATTTGTTATTTGCTTTGTCTGTCTGTCAACATACTTTAGTATTCCCTCATTAAAAAATGTTATAGTTTGAGCTGCGAGCCACAAACGCACCACTGTCTTCATCAGATGTGAATCTTCGTGCTCTTAGGGCTTTGTTCAGGGACGCAAACCTAGTCCAATAGGGAGGATGCTTTAGCATCTTAAAAGGAAGTTCTGGACAGTATTATATACCGTGTTTTTCCAAAAATAAACCCTCCCCCAAAAATAAGCCCTGGCCTAATTTTCACGGATTCTTGGAGAAGGCTTTAAATATAAGCCCTACTCCAAAAATAAGCCCTAGTTAGTCAGCGCCTCCTGAGTAATGTCACCTGGTGCCCGCCTCCAAGGCAGTGTTATTCCCGAGCCCCGCCCACCCCAATAAACAGCCTGTTAGACTGGAGGTTTTGTGGAAACCTCCAGTGTTTTCAGGCTGAAGGACCTGAGATGATGTCACATTTACATGACTCGCAGGTCCAGGCCAGCCCAGGCCATAGAATGCAATGTGTAAGTGAAAGTTCAATGTATACACACACATACATATACACTCACATTGCACACGCACACATTTATATAATCACACAAACAATCCCTTATCTTAAAGTGTGGCTACTGGGACTTGCTGGGACTTGTAGTTCCCCAGCATGCCACACTTTTGAGATAAGGCACTGAAAGAATAGACACACACTCCATGGTTTTTGTCTATAGATTATGTCCTGTGTGTGTATATGCATGTATATATATAGATATATATAGATATATAGATATATTCACACAGTACATATGTAAAAAACCATGGGGTGTATGTGTGTGTATATACACGCTGGTACTTGTAGTTCCACAACAGCTGCTAAGGAACTAAATGTCCCATCATGCAGTGTCTGCACCCATCGTGTTAAAAAACTAAAAAAAGCCCTCACCCAAAAATAAGCCTTAGCCCTTTTTATGGAAATTAAAAAAATCTAAGCCCTGTCTTTTTTTTTTGGAAAGTACTACTATTATACTCCTATTGCTTCCCGGCTCTGATGACAACACGTTCCCTGCTGATTTTTGCCTTTTATCATGTTACCATGGAGACCTTACATGTCACAAATCATTTCTTATTCCCTGGCTTAAATCTATGTGTGTTAACATGTGGTCATCAATGCATTTGCTGATCTCAATGGACAACACCGCACTTGACAGAAGTCTAATATGAGAATCATTTTCAGAATCCAACATGATCAATGAGGTATGATCCAATTTGGAAGTATTTGGCTATGTTTTCCATCATGAAGTATAATATCTTGGGTAACGTGGAAGATATTTCAGGAAGACTGAAGACTTGATGTGATGAATTGCAGAAGTGCTAACATAACATTAATGTAAACACTACACTTATAGGAATGTCCGCCCAGTGAAATACTTCATCATAGCTTTGATTTTGTAATAACGACAAGATTTTTACAATTCTTGGAATGCAATTTATTTAACATTCTCGACAATCACATGTAGTATAATATTCTGCTAATGCTGACCAGCCATTCGACTCTATACTGTCTGCATTTAAAGGGAACCTGTCAGGTGATTTATACTCCCCTATCAGAGAGCAGGATGTGATAGAGGAGCTGAGCTCTGTGATGTATAGGGTTATATGATAGAGAAAAGCTGAGCTCTGTGATATATAGGGTTATATGATAGAGGAGAGGAGCTGAGCTCTGTGATATACAGGGTTATATGATAGAGGAGAGAAGCTGAGCTCTGTGATATATAGGGTTATATGATAGAGGGGAGAAGCTGAGCTCTGTGATAAATAGGGTTATATGATAGAGGGAGAGAAGCTGAGCTCTGTGATAAATAGGGTTATATGAGAGATGAGAGGAGCTGAGCTCTGTGATATATAGGGTTATATGATAGAGGGGAGAAGCTGAGCTCTGTGATATATAAGGTTATATGATAGAGGGTAGGAGCTGAGCTCTGTGATATATAGGGTTATATGATAGAGGAAAGAGGCTGAGCTCTGTGATATATAGGGTTATATGATAGAGGAGAGAAGCTGAGCTCTGTGATATATAGGGTTATATGATAGAGGAGAGGAGCTGAGCTCTGTAATCTATAGGGTTATATGAAAGAGGGAGAGAAAGTGAGCTCTGTGATAAATACGTTTATATGATTTGATGTTGAATTTCTGAGTAACAAGCAGAGAAAATTGGTGAATGTGAAATGGAAAGTCCTGCTTACCCTGCCACATACAGGAATTGAGTTTGCTCCCACACTGATGCAGGGAAAGCTGTCAATCACTGTATGTTGGTAGGGTAAGCAGGGGTCCTACTGTTACTTAAAGGGATCTTTTCATTACAAAGATTAGCTTTTAACATGAAGGGACGGTTAAATGAAGACCTTTCTAAATACATTGGTCAATATATTTTATTTTAGTCATGAGATAAGAGACATTTTATGTGCTCTAAATGCAGACAGGTTTTATATGGTTCCCTGACTATAACTATGTTATCTGATTATAGCAGAGAGAAGAGGGCAGGGAGTGAGGTCAAACCATGGATGAACTGAGCTCCTGAGCAAACTAATTATCTCTAACAAGATGACAGATATGCCATTGTTTTCCATCCTCACAGCCCGTGTACATTGTATTTACTGAAAAGATAACATCTCCTGAATTTATGAGTGTAACACCTCAGCTAGAAGCTGAATATGCTACCATTGCTATAGAACCACCCACAGTCTGAGCAGACAGAGTAAGTCTAAAACTGCTTGTGAGCCTAGTGAGAAAACCCCTTTAAGGAGTCCAGTCAGAATTTGCTCTGCTTTTTACTTAGAAATCCTGCTTCAACTCATATAACCCTATATATCCCAGAGATCAGCTTCTCTTCTGCTCTCACATACTACTCACAGATAGGGCAGCATAAACCAACTGAATGGTTCCCTTCAAATCTGACATGTATTTCCACAGTGGCAGATTGACATAATGATTAGCCCTATCGTCATACACTGGGGCAATTCATTTCTTTCTGAGATAGGGATATGCTACTAATATGTGCAAATTTTCCTTAGCATGTGAACAGGATTGTAGAGACCCAATGGGATGGACATGAATTCTGATGCGGAATCCTTAGAGAAATTCATGTCAAACCTGACTCATGTGAACAAGCCCTAACACTTTTAATAGGAAACTCTAAGAACTATCAAGGAACTGAATCTTAGGGTCCGTTCACACTACACAGTGCAAACACCGGTCGGAAATCTGTGCACACGGCGGTTTGCAGAGAGAAGCCCTACCCCTTCACATTTACATGTTTATATAGTCCGCCCAGAACCGAGTGGAAGAATGAACATGTTGAATGTTTTTCAGACCATCGGCGGTCTGAAAAACCGCCTGGCAGAAAACTCGTGCAGTAGGGACCCCTGTGTGGGTTTTCCATAGCGGTCCATTTTAAAAGTTTTCACATGGTTTACAGATGGTTTTCAAAACCCATGCAGTGAAGACAAGCCCTTATTGTGAGCACTGAAAATGGAGCTGGACAGTATTTATCCTTTATACCTCACTTATTGTCTAGTTCATTGGCTATAAATAGTACATTCTTTAATTTCCAATTTTTAAAGCCTGCTAGCTACATATATTCAACACAGTACCTGCAGAGGAGTAAACCAAAAGTCTAACAGCACTCTTGCCACCACGCCCCACAGACACAGCACTACAGCAACAATGGCTACCACACAGCATTAAAGGGGGTTTGCCAGGACGTGCCTTATCTGCTAAGAAGCTAATGTAAACAAGCCATGCTGAGCTAAGAGAGAGAGAGTCACAGCCAGAGCACAGAACCATGCATAAGGGATCGTGTGAAATGTTCACTCAAATAAACAAACTGCAACTAGTGGATTCTGTATACAAAAGACAACACCTTTTGTCCACAGCAGCTTGAAAGCTTCTTCATGTTCTCTATCATCAGATATAGCAGGGATCTACTCAGATAATCACACTACAACTACTGGATTCTGTATACAAAAAACAACATATTTCTACCCGGTGCCTTGAAAGCTTCTTCAGATCCCTCTCATCAGATAAGAAGTGTTCTCTGCGCAAGCCCGGCAAGCAGCTCTTGTCAGGTCATATCTAATAGAAGCTTTTAAGTAACTAAGGGCAGGTAAGGCAGCCTGTAGCTCTCTCAGACTGCAATTTTGTAATCA
Source organism: Phyllomedusa bahiana (assembly GCA_025379985.1). NCBI lineage: Eukaryota > Metazoa > Chordata > Amphibia > Anura > Hylidae > Phyllomedusa > Phyllomedusa bahiana. The sequence goes on from JAODAL010003954.1 coordinate 54,420, forward strand.
CATATATTTAGAAAAGTGATTAAATACCCATTTTGGAGGATCCCACGTCAACATTACGTCGTGGCAAAACCCCTTTAACACCAAGCATACAGACCACAATACACCGGGATCTACAGTTATTTAAATTATATCCACTTAACTTTTACTTTTTTGCTAGAACATATAAGAAAAGTTAGCACTTAGAAACTATTGAAAGCAAAAATCTGTTTAGATCCATTGAATTAAAGTGGTTGTCTTGATTTTATTTTTATTAATGTTAAGATACAAGGGCTAAGAGAAAAACAACGCTCTCGCATTTTTGCATTTTCTCCGGTTTCGGTGCTGCCGCTCCTGGCCCTCTTCCCCCTGTGTTCTGTTTACTTCCGGCTGCAGGAGTTGGATCATTACTGCTGTAGTCATTAAGAGTAAATTCTCCATGTTAGGAAATAGCATGTGACCGATGCAGCCTATCAGGGGACAAATGGACCATAGCACTCAGAATTAAAGGGTATGTGTCATCAAAAATGAGTTATTGTTTAACTCACATTTTTATGTTCAACACATTTTTTAAGAACTTTTGATTATATTTTGTATTAATTTTCCATATCACTTTCAATAATTTTTAATAATTCTTAAGTCCTGCAGTTTTCACTTTGGCCACTAAGCCTAATAATTGTCTGACACTTCCTGTTATATACAGAAAAATTCTCAGTAGTCTGCTCATCATCAGCACACAGAGGGTCAAACTGAAAGGAGACACCAGTGTGAATAGATAACACAGGATCCACCAGTCACAAGAGGAGATAGTCACAGTTCACCCTTTCACCTCCCTGCACACTGATTTCTTCCCAGGTCACAGAGCATGACTAGAAAACTCTCCTATAGAAGTGAATGGGACAGTGATGAGTCAGTCTTAAGTCTATTATGTGCATGAAGCTACTGTAAAGAATCTCCCCGACTGCTGTTAAAGCAGTGCAAGCAAGGCTAGTGGCCAAAGTGAAAACTGCAAGACTAAATAATTATTAAAAAATATTGAGTGATATGAAAAATTAAAAAAAAAAAATTCCTAAAAAATGTGCTTAACATAAAAATGGGACTTAATGGCTATTTTTTTGATGACACATTCCCTTTAAACAGAATAATGGAGGGAGGTAAGTATGAGTTTTTTTCATTTTGTTTCAGCACTAAACCTATTTAAAGAATAGCAACTGTTGTTCTTCTTTCATTGCTACAGTTGTCATCGGTAGCAATAGCCTGTAACCTTATATATACATGACACAAGAGTGTGGGCTGGAGTCTGATATTCCTTTTAAGTTATCCATGGTGCACATGGCAGTGTGTTCCAGTTATGCCGTGGTAAAGTACATTGGTACGGTGGATCCTAGAGTTACAATAGCCCCAGGATACAAAATTTCCAGCATGCGATGGTCTTTTCTGGAACATTATAACCACACTCACCATACAATGTCCAAGACACTGCTGATCTGCGGCTCATGTGATTGACTAGAAGATCAAACAAATTATCATGAACATTTTACTTGTAAAATTGTATTGGTAAAGTGCATGCAGTGATTGCTGTTCTAGTAGCGCCTCTCAACAGTACAGTGTGGTACTACAAATCCTGTACTGTTCTCCTTTGGGCACCAGTTGAGGGCCCGATTTTACTTTCTGGTACATTGTGTATAAAGTAAATGACTCAAAGAAGCTTCTACTCCAGTATAGAAAGTGATTTTCAGCTTCCAGCAGCTCTTTCTGATGTTATATGTAAGGACTTGCTTTATCTGGACTAGTTATCTGCATCATTTATTTCATCTTCATTCTGCATTATGTTAGGTGACATTTTTGGTGATTCAGAACCAATGACCAATTTTCCATAGTTTTTATGATTTCAACATACAATGACTTCTCTAGAACCAATTAATATTAATATATTGTATGTTGAGGGACCACTGTATTAGGGCTTGTTCACGCGGCGTTTTGGATCCTTTTTACGGATCCGATTTTGGCAGTTGAAAAGCGCATCCGGAAAGCGGATCCGCAAAACGCAGCAGTTGTTACTTTATTTGGATCCGTTTTGAATGCTTTTTCACATGCGTTTTACGCATCCTCAGAAAGAAATCTCTCTCTCTCTCTCTGCACCCCACAGCTCATCCATGGCCCCACAGCTCATCCATGGCCCCACAGCTCCCAGCTCATCCGCAACGATCATCAGCCCCCGCTTACCTGCACCTGCGCCGCCGCTCTCCAGCCCCGCTTACCAGCCCCGCTGGTCCCGCGATCTGCGCCGGCGCTCACCTGCCCCGCCGGTCCCGCGCCCCGCTTACCTGCAGCCGCGCCGGTCCCGCGATCCAGCCGGCGCTCACCTGCCCCGCCGGTCCCGTGCCCCGCTTACCTGCAGCCGCGCCGGTCCCGCGATCTAGCCGGCGCTCACCTGCCCCGCCGGTCCCGTGCCCCGCTTACCTGCAGCCGCGCCGGTCCCGCGATCCAGCCGGCGCTCACCTGCGCCTCGTCCCGCGATCCAGCCGATCACCAGCCCCGCTTAGCTGCAGCCGCACCGATCCACCTGCACACGCGCCGGTCCCGCGATCCAGCCCCGCTCACCGCGCCGATCCACCTGGCGTCGCTCACTGTGCTTTTCGCATCTGCTTTCAGGATGCAAAGCGCAGCTGTTACGTACCAGGAGTGTGGAGCGCTTTTGGACAGGTGCCAAAAGCGGACTCCATTATCTCCTATGGGCTTTCACTTGCGTAAAACGCAATAAGAATTGACATGTCAATTCTTAAAGTGGATGCGAAAAGTGCAGAAGAGCCCTCAAAAGCGCACCGCTGATCTCCCGTGGGAACAGCGATGCGCTTTTGCCATTCAACTCAATGTTAATCACACTGACAATTGTTAGATCCGTTTTGCGGATCCGTAAAACGGATCACAAAAAAGCCGTGTGAACAAACCCTTACAGAGGCTCCTGTTCGTGAGTAGTATGATGTATATTTAAAAATATACCATGTGCTGCTTTATGGAAATAAACATGCTTAAAAGGGACCTGTGACACCTCCTGATGAGTATTTTAGTAAATATTTCTGTTCCCTGTAAAATAATAAGTCATCCACTTGTCAGTTTTTTGGTCAATATTTTGCACTAGTATCTGTAACTAGGAAAAGATCCTAGAGAGACTTTATAATGGGAAGATTTGCACCTTCTGGACCCACTCTTGTGTTTGGCTAACAAGTACAAATGCAAAATACTGCTGTGTAAAAAAGTGTTCTGCTTATAATTTGTATTGGAACAAAGGAAAAATATTCTCAAAATTTTGTCTGAGTGCTAGCAATCGAATTTACGTGTGATTTACAAAAAGTGTCCATTAGTAGGATCTAAAAGCTATGACAAAAGATACGTTGGTTAAAAGGACCTGCAACTCATCCTGATGCCCCAAACAATGGGATCATAGCATTTGGCACAAAAGACTTCAGTTCACTTATTCAAGCATTTCCACGCTCAAAGATAAACTCCCAACTCCTTGACCCCACTAAATCCTAGCTCCTTATCCTCAGATGAACCTTAGTCCACCATTACATCACAGCTAGTAAAACTCCTCCAGACTGACCAAACAAAACGTACATTGGCAGTACTTCTTGCATGCCAGACGAAAAGCAGCAAACATGTCCAGAGATGTGTATCATTCAGTATGCCACAGATCAGATTGTCCTATGACGCCACTGTACAGTTTTAGAATAATATTGACAATGAAATCAGTAATAATTAACCACATGTATGTATATAGTCCCTGCCAAGTGGTTTTGGCTATGGTGTAATATAGACATATATAACTGGGTGCTTGTACTGTCAGCAGGGCCGCCGTTAGGGCGGTAGGGAAGGTACTGCTGCCTTATGGGGCCTGACCACTGTATGAAACAAGGGGGGGCCGCAGTCACTGCCAGCAACGGCCCCAGTGTGTCACAGTAATGATAGAAAGAACAAGCCACATGCAATTGAGATGAACGGCAGAGCAGAGAGAGCTATGCGCTCCCTGTCCCTGTCTCTGCACAGGCAGCACGATGAAGTGACGTCATCGCTCTGCTTCCTGTTCTAGGCCCCAAGCCTAAAGCACCCGGCTTGGGTACAAGAACAGGCACACTCGCCGAGGGAGGGTTGAGAGGTGAGTAGCCAGCTACTGGGGGCCACTAATGTACCTATCTACCTAATGGGGGCCCCTAATCTACCTACATACTGGGGGGCTCCTAATCTACCTACCTACCTGCTGGAGGGCTCCTAATCTATCTACCTACCTACTGGTGCCCCTAATCTTCCTACCTACTCAGGGTCCCCTATCTACCTACATACCTACTGTGGGGCCCTTATCTACCTACCTACCTTCTGGGGGCCCTATATGCCTACCTACAATCTACCTACTGAGGGACCCTATCTACTTACCTACCTAAAGTGGGGCCTTAATCTACCTACATACCTACTGAGGGACCCCTACCTACGGAGGGCCCCTAATCTACCTACCTACTGAGGGCTCCTATCTACCTTCCTACCTTCTGGGGGCCCTATATATCTATCTAAAATACTGGACCTATATACTTGTTCACCTACTAGGATATAACTACTTACGTCTGGGGGGCTATATACCTAGCTACCAGCGGCCCTACTTACCCAATTGACAGGGGGTCAAGGGGGTAATTATTACCATTTGGGTTACTATTGATGGGGAGTTCGTACGTAGTAAGGAGGTGAGGGCACAGGAGGGAAGTTGATAGAAAAGTGAAGAGTCTCAGGTGTTTGTGAATTCTGCAGGGACGAGTTGTGGCCGGGAGAAGTCGTCATGATGGTCTGGATCGGATGGAGAAGAAAAGAGAAAGTGAACTGCACTGTAATCACCTGTGTGCTCTTGTATCTACCACTATAGGGCCACTGTATGGCGGTAATACACTGTCTGCAGAGCACCACGGGGCAGCAGGGTTAGTGAGGGAGAGGGGGCCCAGTCACTTCAGCTGTATGGGCCCCTGACATTTCTGATGGCGGCCCTGACTCTCAGTCTTTTGAGTCGTCCTGCACCGGTGTCTTCTGCGGCTGCTAGAGAGTGGATAGAGATGGAACGGTGTGGAGCAGGGGAACATTCTGGATGCAGGGTTGTAGCTATAAGGGGACATCACCGCTGCAACCACTGATTGGCTGAGCAGTCACATGACTGTGCTTACATCATCATTCAAAACTTGCAAACGGTGATGTATGGGAGCGGCATTGGAGTGGCCGGGCGCAGCAATGCAGTGAGCCGGAAGGTGAGTATAGTTTTTTTTTATGATTTACTGGGGTACCAGGAGCTAAGTATTTGTTTTTTATCTGGACAATCCCTTTAGCCTATTGTGTGAAAGTAAACCAAAAGGCCCAGTGAAAATATTTACATGCCGCACATGTTGCCTTTGCTTGGATTAAAAGCGACACTCCCATCAGAAAGAGATTTTTTAAATTAAAATATTCCTGGATTTTTTTTTTAGTTTTGGCACGATTTTTAATTTATTTATTTCAGCAGTCCTACGCAATAAAAAAATTCTTATAACATCTTGCCCTTCTCTAGCTTTGGTAGTAAATAGATAAAACTCCTGAATGGCCGGGCAGACTAATCTCAGTTTACTGTTGGTGCTGGAAGAAATGCTTATCTGCATGTGGTCACATTACAAAAAGTAGGTAATTACACAATGCTCTGTCTATTGGTTTCTAAACTGGCCTAGATAAAGAATAGACCAACAGGCTACTGACAAGAGAAAAATATGATTGGATACAAGGTTAATTTTTTTTCTGCACTGGAGGAGGTTTCCAGCCTTTGTCACACTTACCAAGTCCTGCTGATAACACTGACCTCTCTTGGACCCTTGGTGGGTCTGTAAAGCAACCCTCACTGTCATGCTATCAAAGAATACAGAGGGGAAGTCAGAGAGGCAAACCAGGATGTAAAATACATAGGGGAATTTATATTAAAAAAGCAAACACCTTATTCTTACAAAAATAATTGTATGTAATACTCACATATTACTTGTCAATATATTAAATAAAAAACATTTTTGGTAGTATCACTTTAAATCTAGGACTCCCGTGCAGGAGGTGCAATAGTTATTATACTAGTTGTGGTGCCACTGAAGGGTTCTGATTTATAAACCTAAAATACATACTTTTGTGCGGAGTTAGGGAATAACAGGTATCTTTGTTCCTCAGTCTGAGAGTCACCTGAACTGCTTAGAATTGAAGAAGTAGGACGCATAAATGGACATTGAAAGAAAACATAGCTCTAGATAGCTGAAGGAATATAACATATATAGTCATTTCAAATCATATTTGTGTGAGTGTATTTGCTCTTGTATTACGGAGGTAGGTCCATATAATGAAGGGCAGCTTGAAGTTTACACTTTTTTTTAGAGACCATAGGGTACGGCCACACGGCAGTAACAAAATGCCGGTAGGATTCTGATTAAGATTTTAGAGGACGCTTCTGTCCGTGGTTTGCGCATTTGGCCATCCCCTTTAACCATTGAACAGCACATGCTTCACTTGAAAACCGGGCGGAAGAATGTACATGTTCAAAGTTTTTTGGACAGTTTTCGAATTTGAAATCCGTACGTCAGAAAATCCGAGCTTTTAAGACTACAGCTTGGATTTTCTGTCAAAGTCTATGTAAAAGGTTAACAATCGATTTCAGACGATTTTGAAATCTGAAACCATCTAAAATCCGACTGAAAACCTTTGCCGTGTGGACGGGCCCTTAAAGGGTTGTCTCACTACATTGATTCATCGAACCTCAGTCCTGTTTTCTTGGTTTCATTTTGAATTCAGGGGCATGTTTACTGGCTTCCACTAGGCTGCAGTAGAAGCCAGGTCTGTACCTATAGCAACCAGCGCTGGCAGCGTATCAGGATAGATCAAACAGGTCTGTAGGTATAGCAACCTGAGGAGCTGATGCAGCCCATACAAGGGGGATATCTAGGAATAGGTAGGACACTGGTAATGGACACATATTGCGAAGTGACTTGTTTTTGCAAATTCTTTAACATAAAAAGCAATCCTTGTAGTGAGACAACCCCTTTAATAGGATTTGACTCTTAGAGGAATGTCAGTAAAGTTGTCTTTAAGTGGGAACTATTTCACCGTAATTTTTTACAACTTGGATTTTCTGTCAAAGTCTATGTAAAAGGTTAACAATCGGTTTCACACGATTTTGAAATCCGAAACCATCTAAAATCCGAACCGAACTTGCCGTGGACGGTACCTTAAGGATTTCTCACTACATTGATCCATCGAACCCGTCTATTTTTTGTTTCATTTGAATTCGGAAGTGTGTTACTGGTTTCTACCTACGCTGATAGAATGCCAACGTCTGTAGCTATAGCAACCGCTGGCAGCCTATCAGGATAGATCAAACAGATCTGTAGCTATAGCAACCTGAGGAGCTGATGCAGCCCATACAAGGGGGGATATCTAGGAATAGGTAGGACACTGGTAATGGACACATATTGCGAAGTGACTTGTTTTTGCAAATTCTTTAACATAAAAAGCAATCCTTGTAGTGAGACAACCCCTTTAATAGGATTTGACTCTTAGAGGAATGTCAGTAAAGTTGTCTTTAAGTGGGAACTATTTCACCGTAATTTTTTCAGATGTGAATAGCTATTTTTTCTGCTGTAAATCTTTAGATCTGTTAGACAAAAGTCAACCAAGTGCTCGGGTCAAGGTTTACTTTGTCCAAGAAGGCCCGTTTTGTTTTGTTGTCTAGCTGTGATGGCAGGTGTTGGATTGCAGTTTCATACCATCGCTATAGGGTGCACAACGTTGCAGCTATTTTTTCCTGTTACTCTGCCCAGACTATACATAGTTATGAGCTAAAAATATTATCTTGAAAAGATCTCATGGCCAGCCAGGCATTCCTCCTGCAGGGGAAATGTACTATTACTTGGACATTAAATGCCAATGTTCTCTAGTCCAAATACAGGATGATGGCAGCTTAAATGAAGCATTACACATGTTATGTATAGAGTGCATGCTGGGGACCTTTGGAGCAGGGAGTCTGAGGTGCAGCCAGGGCTGGGACAAGATATTCTGGTGCCCACTCCATGCCTTCTTGCACCTCCTTTTCTGCCTGGGCTGAAGTGGCACCCTAGGCGATCTCCTACCCTCGCCTACCCATCGTCCCGGCCCTGGGTGCAGCTTCAGCAGGTAGTATTAAATGACCCTACTACGTCTATTTTTATTGAATATTAAAATCTCCCAACTTAATTGTTAAAGGGATTTTTCAGGGGCTACAAAACATGGTTGCCTTTTTTGTCCAGAAACAGCAGCACACATGTCCACAGATTTTCTGTGGTATTACAGATCAGCACCATACACTTTAGCTGCCATCTATGTGCTGCCATACATGGCTTGTGGTGTACATGATTCTGCACCTGGTTGTTTGTAGTTAGTCCTTATTCTCAAGGTGTATGTAGCAGCCTCTGTTACCAATGGCCGCATGATTTATCCAGTAGCATCATAGCTTCATTGGCAAAATCTGGCAGGTGGGCATGCTTCATTTTAATGAGGCACCACATGAAACTGGCTTACCAGATGCAAATCAGCCTCAATAGTATATTGATATTTTTCACATGACAACTTTAAAACATCATAATCTAGAAAAATGTCATCCTTTAGCAGCATATTCACCATAGCGGCAGTAAAGCTAGCTGTAACTTACAGATTGTACATGAATGAGCATAACATTAACCCACCTACCTAATATTGTCTAGGTCCACCATGTCATCACAACAGCTTTGACCATTTGAGGCATGGACTCTTCAAGCCCTTTGAAGGTGTCCTGTGCTATCTACTACCAAGACCTTAAAGGGAATCTGTGGCCATTTTTTTTCTTTACTTATTAAAACCAAACACTGATCCATATTCTTTTCTTCTTAGCCGTTTTTATTTTCTGGTTGTAGATTTCTCAATTCAGTTGTCTGTATATCTTTGTGGGGACAGCATTCTGCACTGCTTAAAGGGGATTTATCGCTTCATCAGTTCATGTGTTTCATTGTACTTTCACTTTCTCAGCTCTTCAAATCCAGGGGTGTTTCTTCCCCTCCCAGCTGGGTGTTTCTTAACTGAAGGGGGATGACATCATCCCTCCCTTCACTGTTCATGCTCGCTCCTGAGTCAGTGTGCTCTCACTCCCCACCCCCACCCTTGTTTGAGTCCACATGTCACTGTGTTGTTGCAGAGGGAATTGTTGCCGACCCCTTATTCTGAGTGAGAGAGGTAGGAATGCGTGCTCCCGTGAATACGACCGGGGGCCAGACAGAATGTAAATTAGTAGAGCCGTCAGCCAATGAAATGAAAGGAGGTGGAATCCGACCTGCACTGGGGAACAGTGTTTACACAAAACGAAGATAAGGGAGACTGTGAAAATAAGACAGCTTTGCTAATGACATCCAATTACAAAGTTGCTTGTTTTCACTGTCCCCTTATTCTGAAGACCATTTAATGTAATGATACAACCCCTTTAAACAGCATTTAGAGAGATGCTTTACAGCAGCTTCATGCACATAGAAGCCTGTCGACTGGATCAGTCCCATTGACTTCTATAGGAGAGTTTTCTAGACATGTTCTGTGACCTGGGAAGAAGCCAGTGTACAGGGAGGGGAGATGCAGAGCTGTGACTATCTCCTATTGTGATTGGTGGATCCTGTGTTGTCTATACACATTGGTGTCACCTTTCATTGTAATCCTGCTTGTACTGATAATGAGCAGACTACTGAAAAGCTTTCTCTACAAAACAAGAAGTGTCAGAATACTATAAAGCCGAGTGACCAAAGTGAAAACTGCAGGACTTAAGAATTATTAAAAAATATTGAAAATTATATGGAAAATTAAAAAAAAAAATTCTTAAAAAATAGATCATTTTTGTTGACACAAGCCCTTTAAAGGGGTTTTGCCACGATCTCATTTCATACCTCCTGCATCCAACTCTTCAGCTCTGTGTGCTCATAAGGGGGTGTGTGATTGGTTTGAATTGCATATCATGCGACCCCGCAGGATGACATCACCAGGCCTTTCCTCTCTCTAGTCAAAGAAAGCTCTGTTTATTTAAAGCATTGTGAGTATCTGAGAGGTAATGCTTTTGCTTCACAGCACAAGGGTCCTTGGTTCAAATCCCTGCAGGAACCAAATCTGTGTTTTTTTTTTTTCTCTTTATCAATGCACAGACCTCATGGAGGTTTCTTTTTGATTTATTTGCACTGTTTGACTAATTACTAAGGAGCACAGAGGACAGAAGTAGAATGACAACACCCAGGGTTTGAACACTCAGCAGCTGCCTGAGAGGAGAAGTGATATCTGAGCATGTGTGACCAGGACAGGAAATCAAAGCCCTGGTCGTATCCCCTGGAGACGAGCTGTAAACAATGGATCACTAAAGGAGCAGCTAAAACAAAAACCGTGCAGAATTTTTAATAATAATGAATAGAGAAAATGTTTGTTATTTCATTTGCAAGCTTCCCACGTCAATTTTACTTCGTGGCAAAACCCCTTTAACATTAGATCCTTTGTGTCCTGTAAATTGTGAGGTGGGACCTTCATAAATCTGACTAGTTTTTCTAGCAAATCACATAGATGCTAAAATGGATAGAGATCTGACACATTCAAACAATATTAGGTAGATGGAAGGTGTCAAAGTAACATTCGCATAAGTACCAAGACCCAAGGTTTCCCAGAAAAAAACATTGCCCAGGACATCACACTGCCATTGCTGATTTGCTTCCATCTCATAGCGCATGTTGGTACTATGTCTTCCATTGGAAAGCAACAAACATAAACTCAGTAGTTTACATGGTATACAATAAAATGTGATTTGTCAGCCCAGGCTCCTTTTTCCCTTGCTTCATGGTCCAATTCAATGCTCGCAGGCCTGTTGTAGACACTTTCAGCGGTGGACAGGGTACAGCATAGGCACTGTAACTTATCCAGCCCCATATGCAGCAAGCTGAATTGCACTGTGTGTTTTAACATCTTACAGGCAGCAGTAACTTTTTTATTGGACCAGATGGATTAGGTTTCAAGACTTTCTGCATTGGAGATGCTCAGACTCCATCATCCAACCATTAAAGTTTGGTATTTGTCATAGTCACTTAGATCCTTACACTTGCCCACTTTTCCTGGTTACAGTACATCAGCTTCAAGAACTGACTGTTGAATTGCTGCCTAATGTATCCCACCCCTTGACAAGCGTGCTAAAATCAGTTGTGACAATGTTATTAATGTTATGGCTGCTTGGGGTATTATATTTAGAAGCCAAATAAAGGTGACAGAACCCTGTAGCAGTTACATCAGGGTGTGTTCTCAAATATCTGAGAACATGTTTGTATTGCTCTTTCCTGATTATTCTGCTGTACGCCTGATTACAGCAGGTAATCGCTTACTAAACCCAAGCATCTGGTACAACAGGAACATTACATAGATATTAACTACTGCTGGACCACGTTATTACAAGGGCACACCAATGGCAGACGCTTTATTGATTTAAAAGAGAACACTAGTGACTATGAAAAGGTAACTTCAATTTAGTTGAAGGTGTTTTCCGGGCTTGTAAAAAAAAAAAAAAAGACTTTAAAGGGGTTTTATCATTACATTAAATGGTCTTCAGAATAAGGGGACAGTGAAAACAAGCAACTTTGCAATTGGATGTCATTTGCAAAGCTGTCTTGTTTTCACTGTCTCCAACTGTCTCTCACTCAGAATAAGGGGCCTGCAACATTTCACTCTGCACAGCCAACACAGTAACACTGCAGCTGCTTCTACAACCAGAAAACAGCAGAATTGTGCCTCAGTGCCTAATGCTGTTGTGTGTAAACATAGAAGGGAGACAGATCTGTGCTGCTCTGGAAGAGTTCATAGAAGACTGGATTCAACTGTAACAAACCTCCAGCTGTTAGAGAAGAAGAGATCAGTGCCCTGAGTTCATAAAAAGACTGTCTAGACTGAATGCAGGGCTGTAGTATGTAAACATACAGCTCTTACAAAATAAGACTGCATAGGGAGACGAATGACAGTGACCTGTAGACAAAGGGTGGGGGGAGAGCACACTGACTCGAGAGCAAGCATGAACAGTGAAGGGGGGGGGGGATGATGTCATCCCCCTTCAGTTAAGAAACACCCAGCTGGGAGAGGAAGAAATGCCCCTGGATTTGAGGAACTGAGAAACTGAAGCTACAAGAAAACAGCCGAACTGATGAAGCGATACATCCCCTTTAAACATTTTACAACATTTTAGTGCTTGGTATTCCCATAAGCTTTTTTTTTATAGAATGTAAAAAAACTACAGAAATTATGTTTGATAAGTTTGGTGCATCTAGAACAACTGTAAGTTGGCATATTTTCTATGCCTGAACTTTGTCGCATTTTTGGTTCATCATTGTGGGCATGTGCCCACGGTTCACAAAGAGGTTGCAAAAAGTGTCTGAGACGCACTGTGACGTGCTCTGTCACAAAGCCATATTTTCATTGCACTCTATGAAGACTGTTGTGGATAAAAATCAACAAGCAGCGGATACCAGATCCCGTTCTTGCTATAGATGAGGGTCCTAGAGGAAAGTCACAGACCTAATAGGCAGTTATAGGATTTCCTGTGAATATGCCATGAATGCTTAATATAGGCACATCCCTTCAGGGAGTCTATGTGTACTGTACTCACTGTATCCCACAGCTCTCAAGCCAATGGTTCCCTGGTCCATACTGGCCTTTGTTTACACTACGGCAGTGATAAAGTGTTATCCCATTGTATGATCAGGGTTAGCAACATTTTGGTTTATTGATTTGTTGAGTTGTCCAGGGTCCTCTGCATTTTTTTTTTTTTTAATACATTTTAATAGGAAAAGTAACAGTTATACGGGTTTTCCAAGACTTTTAAAAACTTTCCTACCACCTCCCACTGTGCTAAAATAGAAAATTAGATCAATATCTCTATCCCTATTTAATCCCTTTATATATCCTACATAAATCAGCAGGGTCATCGACCCAAGAAGGGCGGCCCCATTTCCGATGGCAGTCCCTTTTAGGCCTTGGTCTCACCCTTTCAAAGATAGCGGGCACCCAGCACCATAAATATAACAAACTGTAATCAAGAAGCAACAGCTCCCGACGCATTTCCCCTATTTGTTTAAGTTCATCAGGGGACAAGATATACAGTTGCTTAAAGTCAATTATAGCTAGTGAGATACGAATGATGTCGGACGTCGCCCAGACATTAGTGGTGTCCGATATCATTGGTACGCCCACTATCTTTGTAAGGGGGATACCAGGACCTAAGAGGGACAGTCATTAGAAACGGTACCCCACCTTCTGGGGCAATGCCTGTGATTTAATCATGATATATAAGGGGGTTTAAATAGGAAAGGATATGACTGCCTTTTGGGATTTTTTCCAATTGCTGACTTGTGATCCTTTTACAAAGAAACAACGGTACTGTGAGTAACCATCTATATACCCCTTTGATTAAAAAGGGGGTTTTGCCACAATGTAATTTTGGGGACGGGGATCCTCCAAAAAAGGTTTTTAAAATCACTTTTCAAAATTATGTGTTTAAAAAAAAATTTGCAGCCTGAGAGAGTACAGGCGCCTTCCCTGCCCTTAGTTATTTAAAAAAGTTGCATTAGATAGACCGACAAAAGTGCTGGCCGGCTTGCTCAAGCAATTCTTATTTTTGATAGAGGGAGTGAAGAATTTAAGGCACCGGTAGAAATATGTTGTTTTTTGTATACAGAATCCAATAGTTTAGTGTGATTATCAGTAGATCCCTGTTATTGATGAAGAGAAAATGAAAAAAAAAAAAAAAAAAAAAAGGGGGGTTTTGGTGTTGTCTTTTTTTTTCAGAATCCACTAGTTTTTAGTTTTATTTTTAGTGAATTTCACACATCCTTATGCATGGCTCTGTCTTGGCTGTTCCTCTCCTCTCTCTCTCTCCCCAGCCCCCACATGGCTTGTTACATTTGCTTCTTAGCAGATAAAAAGGGAAGTCTGGCAAAAAAACCCCTTTAATATGGAAATATACTGTTATATTTGATCCTGCAAATTGTGATTCCCTGTTATTGATCTATTTATGTCTTTTCATTTATGTGGCTTTATATAGGGATATTTATATGGAACATTGGTTTTAATGATAGAAATAAAGGTATTGATTTATAAAAAAAATCTTTATTTAATGCGCCAACATATTCCACAGCACTTTTCAAATTTAAGGGTAAAGTACAGAATTACACATTAAAAATATTACAGTGAGAACAAGGTGTGAGGGGGCCTGCTCTGGAGCTTACAATCTATTAGGGGGTATGGGTGAAACAAAGGGTGAGAAGTGCCAAGTTTTCCAAAAGTCCACCTGTTTCATAAATGGGGGTGTTTACAAAAAAAGGGGATGAACCTGCCACCCTGACAGTACATCTATAAAAAATTAAGTCCTGTGAGTGCCCTAGTGTAGGGAGGAAAAATGTGTGTGAAGCAGTTAGGATCTTCGGGGCCAATGAGAAGAGGTTTTTCGGGCCCCCCTTTAAAACTGTGGGGTTGTGAGTGTGCCTGACGCCCGCGGTACATTTTCCAGAAATTGGGCCGCACTGGAAATCTTGGAGACGGGCATGGGAGTTCGGATGATTGATGATGTAACCTGATATCACAGCAGAGCGGAGAGAGCGGCGGGTGGTAGACAGAACGAGGAGGAATTAGGGGGGGGACACGTTATGGAGAGTTTTATGTGAGAAACTGGTTTAAAACGTATCCTGTACTGAATGGGCAACCGGGGCAGTGACTGACACAGGGTAGGGATCATATAGGGGCGGAAAAGAAAACACCCGGCTGCTGCATTGGGGACAGATTGAAGAGGGGGAGTTTGCAGAAGGTAGCCCGAAAACCCAAAGAGTTACAGTAGTCAAGACGAAAAGAATAAACATAAAGAGTTGAGTTGTTTTTCCCACGGTGAAAAAAGGAGGGTTTTCGGGAGTGCGGGGGGGACAGGAGCGGGAAGGGGGATTGGAAATGGGGTGAAGGACAGATAAAATCTAGAAAACCCCCGCCCGGGGGGCTGCTGCCTAGGAGTTATGGGGGTGCCACACCGGAAACAGAAATAGCAGGGGGGGGTTTGGTTGGTAGATGGCGGGGGGGAAAAGAAGTTCATCTTAGTGGGGTTTTTTTTTTCAGATGGAGAGGGGGAATATGTCGGAGACAGCGCCCATCACTGGTGTTTTGTACAGGGCTGGAGTGATTCAGGGGAGGGGGTGTATAATTTGGGGGTTCACAGCATAGGATGGTACGGAAGCCAAATCTACTATGGTTTGCCCAATGGGGGCTGGTACAATAAAAAGGGGAGAGGACCAAAAGGATCCCTGGGGAAAATCCAACAGAAAGAGGGAGAGGAGAGGAAAATGCCGAAAATGAGACACTGAAGGACCAGACAGGTAAGATGAAACCAAGCGAGGCGGTGTCCTGGCCAATGGCGCTGACATGCTGGGGAGAAGGTGGTGATCCACAGTGTAAAACCTGCAAGAGATCCAAGAGAACAGCAAGAAGTGTTACCTTGAGATTTGCGGGTTAGGGGGGTCTTTTGAGACTTTAACTAAGCTTTCCGTGGTGTAGGGTCGGAGACCTTTTTGCAGGGGTCGAAAAAAGATTTTGTAAGAATAGGGATTGGGCGAGAGTAGACCAAGGTTCCAGGAGTTTGGGAAAATAAAGGGCGTTGGGAACTTGGGTAGTTACAGCACAGGGCGGGTCCAGAAGGGCTTTTTTAGTAAAAGGGGTTTTTGATGGCTGTTTGAAGGAAAATGGGGAAAGATTCCCCCGGGAGAGAGAGGTTACAAAATACAGTAAAGGTTTAGGAGGACAGCTGGAGAAATAGAGGAAAGTGGGGGGAATGGGGTCATAAGCAGGTGGTGGGGGGCGAAGACGGGGAAAAACAGGGCACTTTTCCTCTGTCATCAGGCAAAGGGGGAAGTAGTTTGAGGGCATGCGGAGGGATGGGGATGGGTATTACTTTTGGGGCTGAGATATTTTTAGCCGGGTATTTTCAATTTTCTCTTTGAAGTAAGTGGCCGGTCTTTTTGCACAGAGGTCAGTGACTGTGGCCTACTCTAGCCTTAGGAGGGATGGAAAGGGGTCAAAAAACCTTTTTGGGTTTTGGGGTTAGTGTTTTAGATAGGAGGGGAAATATTTTTTGTTTGGCGCAGTGAAGGGGAGTGTGGTAAGTCCTGACATGAATTTGAGTGGAGAAAATCTGCAGGTAGCTTGCTTTCTCCCACCCCTCAAAACCCTGGGGAACATCGTTGCAGTGGCGAGTCTAGGGGTTTTTTCCCAAAGGGTGGGGGGGGTCTACTCTGGTGGTGCGGTGTTGAGTGGTGCCAACATGTCCAGGGTGGTTTTTAGATTTTATGAACTTTATAGCCTGGTCAGGACATGGGGGAGGAATTGTGGGCAGTGAGGATGTATGGTGTCTGGGGAGTTCCCGATATTAATGGAGCGGATATTTGGAATGTGTGATGACAGGTTTTCCCAAAAAGGCTGAGAATTATGTTTAATAGGGGAAAAAGGTTGGGCAGAGGACATAAGGAGAATTAGTGAAGTTAGAAATTGAGGAAAGATGACGAAACCAGATCAAGAGATTCCCTCCTTGTGGGGTTGGGGAGTCAGAAAGTGCGAGAGGCCAAGAGAAGAGGTTGTGAAAAAAAAAGGGCAGAAAGGGGAATGGGGGCATCAATGGGGGTGTTAAAACCCATGATGAAGTGGGTTTTCAAAGAAGGGGAAGTGAGGGAGCCACAGCAAAATGACCAAAACTGGCGGGGGGGACCGGGGGCTTAGAAACGCGACTCTGATGGAAAATGGCCAAAGATCTGGGGTGTGGCCCAAGGAGGGGAAAGTGAGTGGGGTACAGGGGGAATACCTGGTAGGTGCAATTGGGGAGAGAAGTAAGCCGACTCCCCCACCCGGCCTTTCTCAGGTCTGGGGGTGTGGGGGAAGTTTTGGGCGCCATAGTTTTAGAGCACAAGGAAGCATGTCAGAGGCTGGAGCCAGTTTTCTGTGGGGCCAGCAGGTTGAGGGATTGGAGAGAAACAGTCATGAACACAGTAGTTTTTGCAGACGGATCGGATTCCCCTAGAGCAACCTTAAAAGGGCAGAAAAAGACTACATATAACAAGCATTAGCGGGTTTTTTATTGGGGGGCAGAGGAGGAGGGGGGTATGAGCAGTGAAAGGGGGGTGGGGGGGGGTTAGGGGAGATGTCCCCCTCAAAAAAAGGGGGAATAAAAGAGACAAGCAGGGTGGGCCATGATGGGAAATGAGGGTGGCGTTTTTTGTGCAGTAAATAAATGTGAGCTGAGGTTTGGGGTGTTTTTAAAGGGGGAAATAGCGTTATGATACATAGTTTTAGGGGGAAGGGAAGGGCTTATTTGATAAAATTCTAAGGGAAAACAGGTGTTAAAATAGGAGGGCAGATGGCTGCAAGGGGAAATATAAAATAGCAAGCATGGTAATTAAGAAGATTGCGACAAAGGCAGCTACTTACAAAAAGGCGAGAGTCCCAGCTCCCTTATGCTTCCTTCTGGCTCATTTCGGGGATATTTCTGAGGATTGTCACTTGTAATGTAAACTTATAAATATGGCACGTGAAATATGGCCCGCAGACCTCGGTCCACAGACCGGAGCTCTGCAACTTATACTCAACTATGATGAGTTTAAATTGAGCATTAGGGCATTCAGGTGTCGTAAACGGGATATGGGGATTTCCATTTTTTCTCTGATTTGGTGAATACCTTTATGCTTGGTTTACTCCTAACCTGTGAAAAATAGAAAATTAGCCATACTTACCTCTCCCATAACCACCATTCCAGCACTGCCAGAGCTTCATTGTTCTCCCCAGTCCCTCTCTGAAGATTAATCTTCATGGATCACATGATGCCAAAAGCAATCACTGGCCTTAGCATTTACATGTCTGAATGTACAGCATCTGACCACATAAGTTAGTGATTGGTTGCAACATCATGTGATCCATGAACGTGACATCATCAAGTGAGGGACCGGGGGATAAAACTGGAGCTCTAGCAGCGCTGGAACGGTGGTGTTGGGAGAGGTAATTATGGGTTTATTTTCTACTTTAGCACAGTGGAAGGTGGTAGGGAGGTTTTTAAAAGTTTTGTAAAAGTGTTGGGAAACCCCAATAACTACATTATTTTTCCTATTAACACTGATATGTAAGAAGAAGATTTATCTCGCCCTCGCAGCGCTTTCCTCTCTCTGGCAATCATGAAAGACGTAGTGTCAGAGTGTGATGAATCGAAGAAGCCGGAAGCAGCCCACGGATTCAAATGGGCAAACAATGCATGTCCAAAAATGAATGTAGCTCTGGATCTTCTATATTAAAATATAAAACTTTATTCCAAAGGTTAAAAACTCATAGCAACTTATACAGCTGGCTAGCTGTATAAGTTGCTATGAGTTTTTAACCTTTGGAATTAAGTTTATATTTTAATATAGAAGATCCGGAGCTACATTCATTGTTGGACATACTTTTCCTATTAAAATGTATTTAAAAAAAATTGCAGTGGACCCGGAACAACTCATCAACAAATCAATAAACCAAAATGTTGCTAACCCTAAAGAAGTTACCAAACTATTGATTAGCTGGTTGTGGGAGGTGTTAGGGAGGTTTTATAAAGTCTTGGAAAACACCTTTAAATGATAAACTTATGGTACAGAAATAATCATTTTGTGATTCAAAATGAAAAATCAGGAGAAGCTTGTCCTATGTAAGTGTCACATAATATGTTTAAGTAGATAAACCAGCAAATCCTTTCTGTTTATATGTTTGCAAACAGCTCAGCAGTTTAGATGTCAGTATTAGTTTAGGACTCACTGGGATGAGTCAAGCTGATGTTGTCCCACTCCTGGTATCTGATGGACTGTATTGCTTATTTCTTAACAACTTGGTGAATCATGCTGCCAGTATTTCTATATGTAATGTGGCTGGTTAGAAATGGATGTCTTATTGAAAGGGTTTTGTGTAAAGCTTAGCTACGTCCATCATATTTCATCGTTCAGTGAAGCCATGTCTTCTTATATTGCTTGTGCCTCTTAAGCCATACCTGGTATTATAGTAAATTGAAAAAAAATGTTTTTGTAATATTCGTTTTTATGTATATTATACATTGTAGGTTGTAGAACGTCTCTATTATTGCTTCAGATTATATTGATGAGGAACACAAAGATGAAAGTTAGAAAGCCACAAATATTTTTCAGTAGAAAAGCTGCATCTCCTAAAGTAACATTCATTTGACGTAAATTGGACTATAACAGCTTTGTGATATCCGCCACCACGGAGCAGTTTACATGTTTGTTCTGCAAACAGTCACTCAGTTGGAAGTCAATCTCCAGATGACAGCTGGTGAAAGGGACATTTGCATCAGTGACCTTGTAAAGGAAATAAAAAGAATACAAAAATGGCAGATTTCTTGTGACTGAAAATCAGTCCTATATGTGTCTATTGTTGCTGCACAATTTAAATTTCAGAAATTTCACCTCAAAACTGCAGTATAATACTTAATATATTATAATATATATTATATATATATATATATATATATATATATATATATATATATATCCCTACTCTTCACTAATGCTGCTTCTTTCACAAATGTAATTGTTGTAAAATGCCCCTATAACTTATGACTGAATATCAGATAACAAGGTCGGGTTATCAAAATTAGTCACAGTAACAGAAAATAAAACCCAATATAAAATGGTACATTTTATTAAATCACTGATAAAAAATCTATACAACAAAATCCCCTTTTTTACCGATACACACTTCCTCAAATATATGTATTAAGGCACTATCAAAATTCCTCTGCTAGGGCACAACCTACAAAACCAGTACACAAAATGTGTATATATATACTCACGATACTTGTACTTCACTGTTCTCCTAATGATAACTGTCACAATGATGAAAGGACAGTTAATCAAGTAAGGCCCTTATACAGAATAATACTTTCCCTTATGCCAACCCTATTGAACCCTAAAGGGATACTAATAGATTAATCGCCCTGATAAGGGCGGACCCACAAAGCTAGATACTGACCTTAAAGTCCCCTCTAGTATTTCCCTAAAAAGGGCCACAGGGTATGGTCTAACAGTAAATCTCCCGACGCGTTTCCCCAATTCCAGGTTCATCAGGGGAGCCTAGGTAGACCAAAAGAAGATGAATTGCGCCATGATAAAAGAGTGTCCAATGCCCCTCTAGCCACAAGATAGAAAACTTCAAGGGGTCATTCCCTTTGGCGGTTTTAACAGAACCTGCTCCTGCTCCAACTTAATGTCCAGACTGTGGGCGGTTCTACCGCATTGACTCATATCTTAGCCCTGCTAGTTACCATGTCTAGCTGTGCCTGTTACAGGGACATTGGTTATGAGTTTTTTTCTTTTTATTAAATATTGAAACTGTCCAAGCAGGATGTCTACCTATAAATATAAAAATATTTGTCATCAGAAGAACCGGCCAAAGCGAGCAAAGTGATTTGTCTACATTCACATTTATTTGTGCACTTACATACACAGATAAGTAGCACTGCAGCCCTAAAAGCACAGTACAACACAACACAAAGCACATGATCTCTTCAATAACTTAGGGTACCACCACAAAGCACCAGTATTTTTCCATCCAGCCATCCCCTAAATATTGAACAGTACATATTTCACCCTAAAACCAGGTGGGTGAATGTACATATTACAAAGTTTTTTTGACGGTTTTCGGATTTGAAATCCGACTGTCAAAAAATTGGAGCTGTGTAGACGACTACAACTCGGATTTTCTATTGACGTCTTTGGGGATGGTTGACAGTCAGTTTTCAGATGGTATTCAAATCAGAAAACCATCTGGAAAACTGAACTTCCTTGCCGTGTTGACGTACCATAAGGGTTTAAGTTTTTGTCAATGAGAAAGCTAAGTTCAGGGACTTGAGAAGCAGGCTCAAGCTCGCTGATAAGACACAGCAGGGAGTGAGGTCACCATCCCAACCGCTGCTGGAGCAGAGAGAAATGGTTAGTAACATAGAATTGCATTAGTAAACAAGCAGGAGATTTAAACTGCTGCATCTTCAAAATGAACCAAAATCAAAACAGCAATGTATTTGGTAGTAATTTCCTTAGCTTACATGTTTAATGGCTGGACCATTGTAAATCTAGCACTTCTTACCCTTCGTCTCTCCCGTACACCCTTATAGATTGTAAGCTCTTGCGAGCAGGGCCCTCTCACCTTGTGTCTCATCTGTAAGTAGCTTTTCATTGTGCAATGTATTTCTTTTGTCTGTACCTACACCCTCCAAATTGTAAAGTGCTGCGGAATATGTTGGCGCTATATAAATAAAGATTATTATTATTATTATTTAAGCATATGAGACGGAAATACCCTTTCAACTATAATTTCTCATATATAGCACATTGATATTCTGTAAGCTTTACAGTCGGACCAGGTTGTAACAAATATGTTGAAGATCTACCATTATCACACATAAATTATACTGAAGTTTTAATTATAAAATAGAATTAAATGACCTCATGTAAGAAAAATGTATAGGTCTAAGACTTTATTTGTTGCCCATAGCAACCAATCAGAGCGCCCCTTATCATTTCATATAGTGCTCTGAAAAAATTAAAGGGGAGCCCTGATTGTTTGATATGGGCAACAAAAGTTCCCCCAAAAAATCTACTACAGATACCAATAATTTGGAAAACTACTACATTTCCAGATTTCATTGTGTTGGATAGACTTCCATGTCATACATTAGAGGCCAAACAGTACATATTACCTGTAGACACCTGCTATGTCATCTGCAGTAATCATACACACTTGTATTATAGGAGTAAAATGATACAAATTTCACATATAATAACATAATGTATATCAATATAGGTTCCTGTTAAGCGATGCTTAGTGACGGCTTAGCAGAAACTAGGTGATACAACATTGCGTGCCAAAAACTGCAGCAATAATTTGGTAAAATTATTGACTTAAATGGGTTTTGCCATGATGTACATCCTCCAAAATTGGTATTTAAACACTTTTCTAAATATATGTGATTACAAAAAGTGAAGCCTGTGAGAGCTACAGCATTGCTCAGTTCCCCTTAGTTTCCTGAAAGTTTACATTAGACACGACCAGGACAGGAGCTGATCTGCACTTGCGTTTGCACTTCTTATCTGATGACAGGGAACATGAAGGAGCTTGCAAGGGGCTGTGAAGAAAGTGCAGTGTATGAGTCTGTCTGCTGTATAGAGAATCCACTGTTGTAATGTTATTATTTGAGTAAACTTTAGAGATGCTCCCTGCTTCCTCGCTCTCTGATCACCCCCTCCCTCCCACCCCTGCAGCCGTTCATGACTCAACATGCTTTGTTTATATTCTCCCCTGAGCAGATAAGAGGTAAGGAACTCACTTCGTGGCAAAACCCCTTTAAGCAAAGCCAACCAAAAGGTGGTGTTAAGCAAGACAACTGTGTCTAAAGATGGTCCAAATGTTTTAAACAGCATTGTCCACTATGACAAATTTGTTGTGTTCATAAACAGCCAAGTATAAGTTTACATTGTCTAAGTATTATGCTTTGGTTCTGGCTGGTGGCTATGGTTTTTGGGGGAGCAGGATTTCAGAGTACAATATAGCATGCCTGACAACAAAGTTATTTATTGGTGTTAGAAGAAGTAACTACTTGTTTTATTTCAAAAAGATGGTGTGTTACTTTGCAAATCTTCTAAAGAACCAACTTGTGGCTTTGTTGAGCCTCCAGAAGTTCAGCAATGAATTTCTCCTCCTCTTCTTCAAATTGTCTTGGCCTGAAAATCATTCATAGAAATAAATAAATATGAAGAAACCTTCCATAATAAATGGTGCATTAGTATAAACCAAGACCAGGATGCCAGCTCACAGTATTACTGTAACTCAGTTACTTGCCTCCTGAAATTGGGTCATGTTTTCCAGTGTAAGGAGATATTTGATTGTTTCACCTCTATGCCTGTATATGTGATACAAGTTAACACTAGTTAACAATCAGATCTAGTCATAAGACCATCCCAGGAGAAGTGAAACTATTACACTATTGTGGCCTTTGTGAAACAGTAGTCCTTTATTCGTCTTTTTTTTCTTTTTTAGACCCCACTTCCTGATATTGAATCTCAAGAGGAATACAGCCAAACCGTGAAACAGGTAACAGTGATTTTCTATCCAAAAGTTAAAGGGTTTGTCTTGCTACAAAGAATAGCTTTCAAAATGTAGGGAACACTAAATGAAGAAATTTTCCAAATATATTGCTTTGTTCATCTTTTCTTGTTAAGGAGCTACAAGTGATTTTATGACCTTCCTGGCTCTATTTGGTTCCCCACGTGACCCACCTGTGTATTTGCTCTCCCCCTGCTGTTTGTTCTATCTGATAACAGGGAGTGAGAGCATGTGTGTTGTCTGATCTTTATATTTACTATTTTGCCATAGGCAAACTTAAACTCTATCAGTTCTCTATCTGTAAAAACATTAAAACGTAACTTTTAATTTTTATAAACTCTTAAACTATATAAAAACTATTTAAAAACCTGATCTCTATCCTCATCATTTAACCCGTTTTGCTTCTGAAAGAGGGAATAACTCCCCTTTCTATTATCAAGTCTGGGGAACCCCACCTTTTAACAGGAGAGCCTTATATCTATAGCAAAGTCTTAGCTTCAGTAAGGGATCCCAAGCCAACTACTTGGCAGCCCGCCCTAATCTCATAGACACGAACAAATAAGGCCCCCTTGTGACACCGTCTGCAGCAGGTGACACTTGTAGACAGAGGTGAGAGAACACCAATTTTAAAAACTTTCATATCTGACCTCGCCCGACATGTTTCGCCAGCTAACCTGGCTTCATCAGGGATTAGAGGTCCGATCTTTCAGACAAAAAACAGTAATTAGTACTGTTTGCTTTAGATAAATCTTCTGCTAGCAGTTTCAGAGAAGCTTCTGAGCTAATCTAAACTAATTAGCAGAAGTTTGAATACACAGAGTTGAATACACAGAGCTCATATGCTAATTACAGACAGCATGACCAGGAAGTGACAGAGCATCTTATGAAACTTTGAGGTGAGACAACCCCTTTAATTCTCTTAAAAAAACTCAAATGTGTTTGGAATTACTACGAGAAATAGATAGGCTACTTCCTACCTTTTTATCTAAATTAGGAATTCCAAAGAATAAAGTAGTCAAAAACAAACTGACTTGTCATTGCTCCCAATAAAATTTCCTAGGACGGTTTTCAGCTAAGCTAATGTACATAACGTTATGCAGTCAGTCAAGACTCCTGTCCCGATTATTAAAAAAAATATACTAATGTTCGTATTAAATAACAATTACAAATAAACTGCAAAATACAATTTCTCTGACCTCAGTTTTTCAATGTTAACATCATATTGGTATAAAAATTGTTACAATGATTTAGGCCCACAGTTATCAATGTGTTTGTTCCAAATAATAGTTGCTTAAAGGGACATTTCAATGAGCGTTTTTTTCAGCGCTTTAGGTCGGCTCAGCTAAATTTGGAACTCCCATAGAAATGAATGGGGAAGACAGCCACAAGCGCTGCCCTCCTCATTCTGTAACACAATCTGCTCACAGCTAGCTTGAGCTGAACTGACGCTCTGAGAAGCAGCTCTGAAAAGCACACACTGTAACACGTTGTAAAAGTAATTTACCTGAGCCAGAAGAGCCGTTTCTGCGCTAGAATGCGCCTGATCTATGACTCACAGTAGACCGGGTTCATAAATTCTACACTATTATAATGTGCATAAAAATTGGCATCTAAGCCCCTAAAATCATACATTTCGCCCTTGGAGTCCCAGAACAAAAAAAAAAAGTATTCTATTTTCTTCAGCTAGAGGTCCAGATGTAAGTCTATCTTTGGCTAGTGCTTGTTTATTATCCTACTGCATAAGGCCATGTTCACACGGCTTATTTGGGCACGTATTTCAGCCTGTAATTCGCAGCGTACTGCACGAATTACGGGCTGGAATACGACCCAGTCATTACGGTAATCCATAGTTCTCATAGAGAACTATGGATTACGTCTCCTCTCCCTGCTCGGCGAATCCGCCGCGGGGGGTGAAAAGTGACATGTCATTTACTAGCGGTGTATATGCGCCGCTAGTAATGATAGTCTAGGGGCCGGCGAGGTGCCGGCTCCCCGCTCCCGCCCCCATCCACACAGCGTAATTGCGGGGCGTAATTACGCCCCGCAATTAAGCCATGTGGACATAGGATCCGGTATTTGGATATAGCACATTATGAGAAAATTATGAGAAATGTCATAATCAATAGTCTGACAACAATGTACTACAGTCAGTGCATTTTAATGAATAAACTTCCTGTAACAGGATGAGTAAAGCGGAAAAAATGAACTGTTGCCCCTGACTAACATGCCATGATCCAAATGGAGCGTGGTGTGGACATAGCCTATAAATCCAACCCATAGAGAAAACAGGTGTACGTAAGAATCCAACGAAGAATAAAACTTCAATCTTTATTGCTGTATTTAATAATATGGACATACACAGCCTCCAGTGTGTGAAAAGTGTCAGCATCACTCCAACACTGAGTGCATATCTTCCGCTGACGCGTTTCGGACAACCAGGTCCTTAGTCAAGCAGATTGGATGAGTGGTGCAAATCTTTACAGCATGCCAAGGAAAGTACACTTGGGCTGGTCTGGCATGTTATCCCCAAAGTCAAGAACAGCACGTCTTTTAAACAGCAGGCACGTCATGCCTCATAGTGATATAATGGATATACTGTATATGTTGGGTTTAGATGTGGTTATGGATATATACAAAATGCAATATAATCTTTGTGTTTGTTTTTGTTTTGGGAGGGGGGTTTATAAGTGAATCTGTGAAAATTTGTTTCGGTTGCGGCTTGCTGATGGATCAACATCCAACTACAACTGCAATTCCTCCATATAAAATAACAGAGACTGCAAAACATAAATGTACTTCAGCATTTTAGTCTCTTTTATCTAATATGTGGCAAATATGGACCCATAAAGGACAAGGCATACCACAGAGGCAGAATATACAGCTTCCACAAGGCCCTCACTGACAGCCTTGAGTGGTCCTTTCCTCTTTGCCACTGCGACAAGAACCTGTTATGGACTCCAATCTGCAAAGGAACTAATTGTTAGGCTATGTTCACACGGCTTATTTGCGGGGCGTAATTACGCCCCGCGATTACGCCGTGTGGACGGGGGCGGAGCGGGGGACGGCACCTCGCCGACCCATAGACTTTCACTACCAGCGGCGCGTATACGCCGCTAGAAAATGACATATCACTTATCTCCCCCCGCGGCGGATTTGCCGAGCAGGGAGAGGAGATGTAATCCATAGTTCTCTATGAGAACTGTGGATTACCGTAATAACTGGGCCGTATTACAGCCGTAATTCGCGCACTACGGCACATAATTACGGACTGAAATACGTCCCATTTTAAGCCGTGTGAACGAGGCCTAAGTGAACAAGGGCGTAGAGGTCATTGAGGAGGACATAAACACTAGTCCCTTCTGCCCTGGGTGGCAGAATATGGGACCACCACAGCTTGATCTTTTTTTCCTGTATGCTGCTGAGAATTTACTCAGTAGTTGGGGGAGTCCAGATGAGGTAAAGTTTTACTGGTTTGCTCTTCCTTACAGATGATATTTTTTTGCAGAATATATTAGCACTGTACACATACGGGATAATAATATGTTATCTTAGAGTCAAGTCTGGTTTATTGTGGAGTCACCAATTTATTGGCATCTAGTCAGTAACAGCCTGTACCCAGGTGTGTGGTATCATTCCATCTGAATTTCTGCTGTATCACATACTGCAATCAACTGAGAAAAACCAAGAATGAAGATTGATCGGTACTAATAGATGACAAAGGAATGTATGTCAATGAAATAAAAAATGTTCAAATCACGCAGAAACTAGTCATCATCAAAATGGCCAATGAAAGGCCTGGCTTTATTTGTTCAGTATGTCTCTAGTTTGGCTATTTCAGTGCTCTTTCATTGGTCGGGCACTGACATACAGCATAGCCACCAGAAGTGACACCAGAGACGATTGACATTTTTAATACACATTTATTGCGGGCAGCTGCTCTGCTTTGTTAACAGCAGTTCAGAGATTTGCTCTATAGCAGACACATGGACTGGTAACTGGTGCCTGTAGATTGAGTTCTATAGGAGAATGTTGTGGGCATGCTCTGTAACCTGTGCAGAGATCACTGTGCAGGGAGGGGAAAGAGGCGAGCCGTGACCATCATCTGTTGTCAGTGGTGGATACTGTTATCTGCTTCCAGATTTATAATATAGGTCTTACCCTTTTATTGTAATATAATCTGAGATGATAATGAGGAAACTGCTTCAAATGGGTCTCTACAGAGAGCCTATTGTGAGGCTCTGTAGCCAGAGTGAAAACTGCAGGATTTCAGGATTATGTTTATATACACGGCAAAATTTGTCTCAGCCACAGCACTTTGAAATATATATGCATATATAAATTTTACTGTAGAACGATCACATCTATAAAGTGTTGTAAGACACTTTCATATATACCGGCGTCCTCTACACTCCTGTAAAGAGATTTAAAACTGGTGTGTCATACATGTTGCCCTAAATGTGGAGAAAACATAATTCATCATCTTTCCACCATCCCACTTTATCCCCCTCCTGATCTATCTATAACAGTTAATGGCTCTACACTTTCACTGTTCCCACAAGTCCACTGCCTTGGGTTAACCCTTGACTCCTCTGTCTTTCAAGCCACACATCCAAGCCCTTACCTCTGCCTGCCACCTCCACCTGAAAAATATTTCTCAAATCTTCTCATTCCTTAACCTTGATGCTATCAAAATGCTAGTCCATGCCCTTGTTATCTTCGTCATAGACAACTGCAAAATTCTTCTCTGCGACCTCCTGGTTAGCACTTTTGCTCCCCTTCAATTCATCATCAATGCCACTGCCTGTCCTATCCACCTCTCTCCTCGCTACTTCTCTGCCTCTCCCTTTTAGCCAATCCCTTCACTGGGTACCCATCGCCCAGCAAATTCTGTTCAAATTACTAATCATGACCTACAAGGCTCTCCATAACCTCTCCCCTCCATACATCTCTACCTTAATCTCTAGACACCTCCCCTCACGCAGACTCCTCACAGAACCTGCTCTCCCCATATCAGCTCCTCATACAACTGTCTCCAAGATTTCTCCTGTGCTTCCTCCATACTCTGCAGCTTGGTACTCCAACACATTAGCCTCTCCGCCACTTTCACTAGTTTCGAAAGCAACCTGAAAACCCATCTCTTCAGGAGAGCCTATAACCCACAATAACCGTACTGCCATGACACCACCTCACAAATATGTCTGCTCTTCACCTTCTGTCTTTTTCCTTCTCACTTATACGCCTTCATGGGCAGGATCCTCCCTCACTCTACTGTTTTTAGTCAATCTAGGACAAAATGAGACTGTAACCTCTCTCCAATCTGGCCAAGAGATAAAGATCCCGAACAGAGAACCCACCCTTTTAGCTCACATTTTTTCTGTGAACTAGAGAACCCTGTCCACATGGTTTTGTGTTCTTCTTAGCCTTGAAGGGGATGAGCCTACCTTGCAGTCATAATTCTTTAGAAGTTTGGTTTCCTTTCATGTTCAGGAATAGTTTTGTAGATGTAAGTTTAGTTACTTCTTAATTTCTAAATGACCAAATATATGAAAGTATTTAAAGTTTTACTAAGAACATTCATTCTCTATCTTGTTCATTGATACATGATTGATGCGGTAGAAGATAACTTGCCATTAGTGTCAACATTACGACTGCTCGAGTAAGAAGAATATGAGAAGCATTATTTTCTTATCTCCTCCTAATAAATAGAGAATCATTATTAGTTCTCGCTTTGTGTGTTTCATTGAAAATTGGAAGTTTTAGGTTTCTGCCTAGCAACGTTATAAATAAATACAGACCGTATTTTCATTCGTTGTGTTTTGTGACTTGCCCCTTGAAAGATAAATATTCCCTTTTCTGCTTTTTAGGTGGTGTAAAACCCCAAGTTTGGAGAGCAGCTAAAGTTCTGCGTACCTATCTGCTTACCATGTCACCAGCACTGATGCGTGATAGAAAACACCATTTCCGTAATCACAGGTAAAGCCCTTATACCTGGACATTGCACATTTGTTGTCTGTTTCATTCAGTTTTATCTATGTGTTATTTACTTCTTGTTGCTTATGTATAATATTAACATATAGTGCAGTGGTGCAGAGAGCTGGTCAAACATTGCAGTCTGCACAGGATGCCCTATTACGGAGCTATTTTTTCCCCTAGAACCCTTTTTTTCTAGAAGCAGTAACTATGTAATATTTATTGCGGGGGTTTTTTAGTATGTTTTGGTGGCACAGGGAGTTCCTCATGGGCTGTGCCCCCATAAAAGTTTAGGCTAGTAGGGCAAACTTTTAAGCCCAATAAGGACCCCCCGAGATTTCTGTCAGTATGCATTTTTCCAGTATCCCGTCAAAACGCGATGTGAATGGTGCCTAAGTGCATTAGGGTATGTACAGATACAATAGGTCTGAAATAGAGGTTCCGGGGAAAAGGGAAAAATGGGGAAAAGGAGAGCAGGGGTAAAAATCGGGCTTTCTTTCCCAAAATCCCCACTAAATCTTTCATATGGAAAACTAATTAGTTTTTTTTCCCCAGAAATTTGGGTTTGTTTTCTGCCCCCAAAATTTCAATTTTTCCCAAACCCAAAAGATTGACAATAACTGAAACCATTGTATAAGTGGAAAGTGTCCTCAAAAACAGATTTTATTTTTTAAAACCCCTGTTTTTATTTTAAAAAACACTTTTTAAGTTTTTTTTTCCTGTTCTATAGAGAAAACTTCTAAAGAAAGTCCCTCATTATCATTTACGGGGCGGTTACACTAAAAGGTGACCCCCCAATGTGTAAAATAACAAGGTTTCCCCCGTCCCCAATAGGGGGATAGTAAAGTAACCTTTCAATGATTTTTCCCCGGGGTTAAACCGAGAAATCCCTAGAAAACTCTCCTATAAAAGTCAATGGGTTGTTCCTTGTTCACGACCCCTTTATTTTGCTGCTTTTAAGGGATCATTTTTAAAATGTTTTTGAACCCAGCAGGGCAGAAAAGGGGCCCGGGCCCCCATAATATTTAAAAGCTGGGGACAGGGGTTGACACCCCGTTTGCCGCCTATCTTCCAGTCTGACATCCCACCTGTCATCACTGATGCCAGGTGTTGCGTCCAATGTCACTTTCAGTCACCATAACATTGGGCCTATGGCGAAATACCCGAATATTAGATTGGACGGGATGTTGGACTGGAGATTAGACTAAACTGGGGCTGTTTTAAATCCACCCCATTTAAAAAACCTTAAAAAAGCCCTAACTTAAAAATTTGGGGTTAAAGGGTTTGTGAAAAAAAAAAGGGGTTCCCGGGGCAAAAAAAACCTGAATTTTTTTTTTTTCCCAAATTCGGTCCCCCCTCAGCAACACTAAAAAAATTTGCCCTTATCACTGTTTAATTACTTGATGCAAGCACCAGCATCTTTTCGTAGCCTGATTTTCCCTGCCCCATTCCCTAAAATATGTTTTTTATTAAATGTTGACATACTACTTTTTTCCAATTTATAGCTTCAGACAATTTAAAAAAATGAAATTTGGGGGTTTTGATTAAATTTGAAATTTAAAAACCCTTTTATTATCTAAAAATAGCCCCTTTCCAAAGAACACCCGATTTAGAAAAAAAGCCCCGGCCTTTTAGGACCCTTTCCCCAGGACAAACCTTTTTATGTGTTTATTTTATTCCTAATTATATCTATAGTGTAAATTTGGATGCAACTTCCTCAGCTTCACATATATATCTATACACATTTGAAATCTTGCAGTGAAGAATAGATGGTTTCAATTAGTGCTAAAAGCCGGCAGTTGCGCAAATGAGATGCATTTCCAAGGATAATGCTGATTGTTACTTTTATTATCATAATTAGAGAAGAGAGAATCCGTGGAACCTTCCTTTGCCAGCATTTCGAAAATAAGTTAATTACATCTTTTGCCTGTTGCAGTAATTTTTTACAGATTCTCTCATACAAAATAAATTCAATGCGAGTCCTTGTTACACAATAAAGCATGAAAATTCCCAAAGATGAAGGGTGTGAATAACTATTGTCTGTAGAGTGTAGGTGTTGTTAGTAACCTTGTTTTCATAAGACAAAGTTCATATGATTCATTTATTAACCCTATGAACCTGCAGCCTATTACTGTTGTGTGTCGGGCTCCACCTAGTGGCAGAGATATGCAATGGCCATTCTGATAACTTATTTATCTGAAGGGACAGGGCTGTTTCTAGGCCAAATAACACTCAGGGTGGGGAACCTCCTCCTTTGCTCACATTAACATGTTGTGCCACACTGCAACATAGTGCACCAATACCAACCAGTTCTTGCCCGGGCCCCCCTTTACCTCTTTCCTGACCAGGCACATTTTAATTTCCCTTAGTACACACGGTTTTAAATGCAGTCCCTGGGTTATAAATGGGATAAGGACTGTAGGTCTGTTCTTCAGTTGAATTTGTATGTAACAGGTACACTTATTAAAGGCAGCAAAAATGTTTATTTATTTTTTTGGGATAGTGCAAAAAAGGATTAACACCTCTTTTAAATTTGTTTTGCTGTCTGTGCCCCTGTGTAGAAAATGTCACCTCGCTTTCTGCCTCTTATGTGCTGCTCTGGCATGCTGGCACTTGTAGTTCCACAGCTTTTAGCTGCTGTGGAACATGGAACTCCAAGTGTCAGCATGCCACAGCATCACATGTTAAACACTTATACTGTATCAGCACTCATACAATTAGAATATGTGTTCTGTGGCATGTTGGCACGTGTAGATCCACAAATACAAATGCCAGCATGCCACACATGTATTCATTTTATGGGTGCTGATACAGTACAGACGGTGTTTTACATTGGAGGCAGCCAGGGAGGAGGTTGTGTGTGGGGGGGGGGGGGGGGGGGGAGGGGGATTGTGAACAGTAAGACCTGCAGATCCGGGGCGACAGTACAAAACCAAAGCTGTGTGAGGGAGAGCTGTTGTGGCGTCCTAAGGATGGAGGTTCCCTGTGCAAGATGGGAGGAGGCTAAAAAAGGGAGGAGGTGCTGTGCTGTGCCGTCCGGGAGACGCAGTGGGCAGAGGAAGGCTTGCAATGTTCTGATGTTATTGTCGGGCATAACTCAGTGTGTGGTGTCAGTACACTGAGCCTGCCCTATAAGTCTCGGTTTGTAACTAGGGGACGGATTTTAATCAGAACGATGTAAGTGGGGGACCGCCTGTATAACACTTTCTCATACTCGGTTATTCTAGTAATTTCTGTGCCTTGTTTTGTGATAGTTAAAGCTTAATTTTTTTGTCATTTTTACATATTTTAGTTTTTATTAATAATATCAGGGAAAATTGTATTTTTTTCTAAAAAAGTCTGTTTTTATTTTTCAATAGCAAAAGTGGCACGAAAATAAGTTTTGTAATAATGCCACTTTTCTATCACGGACATTCTTATGTAGGTGATATATCATGGACAGTCCTTTATAGAGATGGGGCAAAAAAGTTGAGGTTTAAGCTGTTTATACTTATTTTTTGTTATTTTTTTGTGTTTTTATTTCATTTATTTTAAATATATGTATCAGAAAAAGTCCTCTAGCTGCATTTTTACATAACTGCTTTTTTCTTGATGACGTCCCCTATAGCTGGGGCTGAGAAGCAGGAAGCTGTGCAGAGTGAGATGCTGACCACCTGACTTGTAAAGTCAAACCTGAAGCAGAGACTTATTTTTAACCATTTACATTTTAAATTTTGTATATAACTTTAGGCTACAAGATGGTATAGCTTTTCTGGGGAAATATGTCACTTTTTCCTGGCATTATGTCCATGGTTTATTTCTTATTTATTTATTTTTTAATGTATTTAGATGTTTGCTGAAAGCTAATACTGAATTCTAACATTTTCTACAGTCAATGCTTTTTTGTGTGTAGAAAGCCTTACGATAATCATAGAAGTGAGCACTATTAAAGATGTTGTCACATCTTGTAACTTCTGGACTGAGGACAGCTTATAACTCACTACAAGCCAGCCTTCTGAATATTGCTAAACACACTCACTCTGTTGCATCTGAAACTCCCATAAAAATAAATGGGGAGAATGGCCGTCTCCTTGTTCTATGAGGCTCATAGGGATTTATGAGCTGGCTGAAGGTTGGAAGGTGCAAGCTGGGAAAACCCCTTTAAGAATCATTGCATTGATACCTTTATGGGCTAACTAGAATGATTACAGTATATTTGTAAGCTTCTGGGGCACAGAGACTGCTTCATCAGACAGATAACACATAAATTGTTTAAAAATTATCTGTACAAAGAATAAACACAACTATTTAAAAGTGTTTATTGAAGAGAACATGTGAGATCCCCAAAAAAAGGAGCTGGCAGCTCCAATGTTTCCAGTGCTTTTAATAGTTTTTTCCCAAACCTTCCCTTCCTCTATTTACTAGCTGTCAGAACTATTAGTTTCATCACTGGTATGCTAATGAGTCTCTAAGCTGTCAAGTGGGCGGTCTCTGACACTCAGTTCTGAACAGAGACCGAGCTCAGGTTCACGCCCCCTCAGCAGTTACTACCTTCACGTCTTAAGCTCCTTTAATAGATACAATGTGTAATGTTTATAGTGACTTCTGTCACATTTATATCATTTAGTAAAATACTCCTTTTTCTAGGTGATATCATATTATATGTATATTTCCTTGATGATACTTGCTATTCATTAGATATCTGGCAATTGCACAATGTCTGTATGACAGCAGGATGCACAATTTGTGTTTTTAGCTCAAGGGAACTTGTGTTTGCTTAAAATGATCTTGTCACTCTTTGCCCACAGGCAATGTTGTTCAGGAAAAGAGCTTGTGGACTGGTTAATTGGCATCAGCCCCGGTTTGCAGTCACGCAGCCAGGCTGTAGGGATATGGCAAGTGCTGGTGGATGAAGGAGCTCTAGTACATGGTAAGTATCATGAAACTTCATATGCTGAGTATGAATTTAACACAAAGTTAATAGACAACTATACATATTTTTTTATGATAATTACCAATTATCATTCTCTCTCAGAGGAAAAGCAATGAACATGAAATTCTGCATCAGATGAGATAAGGAAAGGCCATACACCATATTTGTCAGAGCTCCTGTTTTTTTTTTTTTTTTGCTAGACTGCCAAAAACCAGGACATAATGTTGGCAAAAATAGATGTTTCTTGGTCTGATTGGGGGTATCCTTAGTTGGATCGGGATACTCTCGAGGTCAGGCTAAAATCAGATTTCTAATTGAAATGGTTAAAAAGTATGCAATACACATTTCAGGAACGTTTATTCAGTAGTATCAAACTAGTTATACACAGTAATGTGTCTACACACAAAAAGGTGAGTATGTATAAAGACTTGAACATATGGAATGTTTTGTATCCCATCAACCCTCAGTTTTGAGGAAACTATTCTGATGTGCATGGCCACATTTATGTGCTTTTTGTATAGAAATAGACTTTTTAAAGTCTCTTTTAAAGTATGGTAGTCATCACACATGCAGGGTTTAATAGGCTATCTGGTGATCAGTTCTAAATTCAGCTCTAAATGAGGTTCAAATGCTATCAAGGACAAAATCTGCATGAAGTTTGTAAGTTTACATTGTATACTCTGGATTCCCCCCAAAAAACATATTGATAGGACTCACCTGCTATTGCCAAACTAGAAGCTCAGTGAAGGGGAAATGGAACATTTCAGGAGGTCAGCTAATATCAATATATATATATATATATATATATATATATATATATATATATATATATATATATATATGAAAAGAAGAAAAACAGGGGGCGCACAATAGTGTAAAAACTTGGGTAATTTAGAGTAAAATAAATACTGGCGCGCTCACCTTGTGGGGTTGTACAAGGAAGGTACAAAAAACTCCTAAATAGCTTGCAGGGCCGTTAAAGCCATCGCCCATATCACGGCTGCCGAAATCTTAATCCAAAAATGGACTCAAGTGTTGTAAAAGCACTTGGTATATTATATTGTAAAGAGCCTAGGCGAATAAGGCTGAGATTCGGCGCACTTGCCAAAAAGTCCAAATGACCCTTTTCGGGAATAAAGAATTAGTTGCCTTTATTAATAAAAGCCTATGGGTTTCTTACCACAATGCATTTTAAAAAACAAAAACTAAAAGCAAAGAACTTTCCCGCTTTCGGGGGGTATACCCTCGCTTCCTCAAAGTCAAAAACTTCTGAGGAAGCGAGGGTATACCCCGCGAAACGCTTTAAAATTCTTTGCTTTTAGTTTTTTTTTTTAAAATGCATTGTGGTAAAAACCCATAGTTCTTTTATTAATAAAGGCAACTACTTTTTTAAATTCCCGAAAGGGCAATTGGACTTTTTGGCAAGTGCGCCGGATCTCAGCCTTATTCGCCTAGGCTTTTTACTATAAATATAATATATAATTAATATATATATATATATATATATAATATATATATATATAAATATATATACACTAAAACTCCAGGCCAGAAAAAAATACACTTGATACAATTCCTGTGCTAATGGTAATGAAGGAATGTCATAGTCCTACTCACACACGTCCTCTTTTCAGTCTTTCAAACTTGATTACCTAAAATGATCAACTGAGGAGAACTCTGCTGTTTATTTTAAACTAATGAAGGTTTAATTAAAATGATGTGCACCAGTTCCTATGACAAAGAGCAATGCTAAGAGCAGAGATGAGAGGAGCACCTGGGAGACCAAACTATAATATACAGATTCCACCTAAAAATTAATATACAGGAATATCTGTAGAAAAACATCTTTATTCTCAGGCGGCATTGACATAAAGTTAGTGTTTGATTTTTTTTAAATAGTCTGTTTAGTTGCGTCATTCTTTGTACACCATAACCGGTATAATTATGCATCTAATAAATAATAATTTACAGTGGTTAAAGAATCCCTAGTCCATCATTCATCTAAAAAACAATCCTTTTATTGCAGTGAGACAAGAACCCAATTTCCAAGACAAAGATTCCCAGTTTTACAGGTTCTTTAAAGTTGAGCTGTTTCTAGAGTCGGTTCTCAGTGACCGAGATACTGAGGACGAACTTCAGGAATCGCTGGTGTTCCTTGCACAGCTTGGACCAGCCGCTTTACTTACCATGATTCTTCGAAAGCCGTAAGTTCACTGTATATTTTTTTGAGTAAGTAATGTCTCATTTTTTAATGTGTTTTTTCTGTAAATTGTTAGTGTAGGGACTTGCAAGACATGAGGACCGTTGACGCCAGTTGCGGGCTTGCGTAGTGGGGCCCCTGTACCAACTAATACCTCATATTTAACATGTTTCCAGTATGTCATATTTTTTTATCTGCCCAACAGTGCTGGGGAGCGGAGGGTGTCTGTGTTTTGTGTTGGACATCCAGAAAGTGCTGGGCAGCCCGCCTAATCTAATAGTATGGGTGTCACTAATAGGTTGTAAGCCAGCATGGTGCACCACACGTATCTGTATTTATGGCACCCTTCTGACAGACAAAAGTAGTCATTGTTAACATAACATGTTTTCACTAAGTACTTGCTTTTACTGTTTCTAGCCCTTATCAGCGCACTGAAGAAGAGCTGGAGGTGATTTTTGAGAGCTACTACATATAAAGGCAGTGTCCCATCTTTCTAACTCGGTTAGTATTCACTGTTTATCAGAAATTGCCCAATTATAACAACCAATAATATGAATACCAGAAAGAGCCGGCCATGCGTAGAGTGATATGGCTCATAGTACATAAACGAAGACCAAAGAGGTATTCATGACACCTACAAACCGCCAGGCTCTGCCAGTCTGAGAATGCCCACAGATTTGGTGGTTGCTAAGATTGGAATACATTTTGCTGTATAACAATATTTCTTATAAGAATGGTCTAGTTGTTTAGTGCCTGATTTGTTTATAGCCTTTTTGAAGATGTTTCGTTGGTAGCTCGGTTGGTTATGGTACTGGAGAATGGAGAATGCAGACGCACACACAGCTGTAGGTGTATGGTGTAATTACAGAAATTTCTAGTTGCAGGGCATTATTTATAATATGGAATAAACAAGGTGGTTTGATGTAAAGCTAATATCAGAGTTAATTGCTTGATTATAACAGACATCAGCCCACAAGCAACAGCTAATCCTTATCTATTCAATTCTTGTGTATCACAGGTGAATCACCCATCGATACCAAGTTCTTGGTTTAAAAATA
This sequence comes from Phyllomedusa bahiana, assembly GCA_025379985.1. Lineage (NCBI taxonomy): Eukaryota > Metazoa > Chordata > Amphibia > Anura > Hylidae > Phyllomedusa > Phyllomedusa bahiana. Next base: position 91,792 of record JAODAL010003954.1, read on the forward strand.
AGTGACTTTTCATTGCAATCACAAAAGCTATTACCCCTTAATCTCACATGCCTATAAAAATGTCAGTGTCAAATCAGGTGTCAAAACTTTTCTGTAATTGCAATGTACATAACAGACATCATAAAAAGATTTACTCAGAATAAACGGATGCCAACAAACTACGATTGCACCTTTGCATCCACTTTCTACTGGTTGAATTGAAAACATTGAAAAATGAAGCAGCCTTTAAAAATATCTTGCTGTTCTGTGTATTGCTTTAAGGTAAAGAAGGAATTGGCGTCAGTGCTGGTGTTTGAATCCCACACAAAAGCTGGAACAGTGTGTAAGTATCCATAGAGGATCTGTTGTCTGAACTGGAATTCTGCTTGTTATAAAGGTTTTATCCCAAAGTTCAAAACTAATGGCCTTTGGATAATCAACTATCAGGTTTAGATTGTGAGAGTCCAATTATCAGCTATAAGCACGGCTCCATAGCTTTAATAGTGGCTGTGGCTGGTATTACAGTGAAGATCCGTTTACCTGAATAGGACAAAGCTGTACCTAGTTTAATACTAGGCACTGCTACTAGTAAAAATCCAAAATTATGAGGTTGTGCCAGGTAAACTGCTGACCGGCAGGGGTGCTAGGGGGGTCAGATTACCAGAGATCGATTAGTGATGGCCTTTCCTCTAGACAGGATCAATTTGGCATCCCCAGATAACCCCTTTAAGGGCTTTTGTTTAGAGCAGAGCCATGTGCATGAAGGCTGTATGACGGCCCACAGAGTTCATGTGTGTTTTGCCATATGATGTTGTATTATGGATATAGTCTCCCCTAGAGGCAATACTTCTATGGAAAGACAACTCTGTTTTACAGCATCCAATGGAAAATAAATGGAATACTGTCTGAATCTAATGGTGTGAAAATCTAGATAAGAGGTTAGCTGTAAAGTGCAAATGTATACATCATAATAGTATGTAAAACAGCCCCCTATGCTTTACAGCTCCATTTACAGATATTCTAGAGCAAAAGAACAACTGATATCTGCATCTCATAAGTGTATATGAACAGGGAAACCATCAACAATCACCTGCTGTTAACAGATTGTATTCTATTTTTACTCTTGCATTGATTCCCAATATATCTCTGCTTAATTGAATGTAATATTCATAATAATAAGTAATGCCTAATATTTGCATTGGATAGTCATGTGGTAATGATCAGATCTGCAGAGTGTATGAGAGGGTTTTCTTAAGAATAGGCAAGAAAAGAAAGAACCTCGTCAGCAGCTTTCCCAAACAAATAGATAGTAAGACGCCCAGCACATATACCGGTTTTCTCTAAAAGATATACATCAGATGGCGCTGAGTGGATATAATAGACAGCACTATGGCCTTGAAGAAGTCTGATCGCACGTGAAACGGCCGTAGGCTGTAACCAGTGCCTGTCTATGTACCCTACCATGCCTGCAACAAGTTGCAAATAAATGGAATGTGGATTATAAAAGTGGTGAGTGCCGTAGAGTTTATCATCTTCTATTAAGTTTTTCTAAGAAGACAACTCTTGTCCATATGTCCTGTTAGCGCATTAGAACAGTCAGACTGGTGTAAATGCTGCTTGCATCCGTACAAAAAAAGGTGCTGTTGTCAGGAGACACCCTGTTTAAGTTGTCATTATTAGAGATACATAGTAAGAATAAGAGATCTGTTAACAGCAACTGGTTGTGGGGGTTTAATAAGAGATTAATAATAATAATAATAATAATAATAATAATAAGAGATCTGTTAACAGCAGCTTGTTGTGTGTGTCCAATAAGAGATAAATAATAGGAATATGAGATCTGTTAACAGTAGCCTTTTGTGAGATCTATAAAAATCAGCTTGTTGTGTGGGTCTAATTAGAGATACAAAATAAGAATAACAGATCTGTTAACAGAAGCTTGTTGACTTTCTTCAAATAGTAAGCAATGTTTTTTGCATGGCACATTACAAGCAACTTAAGCTTAAAGGGGATGTATCGCTTCCTTAGTTCGGCTGATTCACACTGCTCTCAGCTTCTCAACTCTGGAAATGCAGGGGCGTTTCTTCCCCTCCCAGCTGGGTGACTGAGCAGTGATCTCTCCTCTCACAGCTGGAGATGCTCTATGAACAGCACAGATCTCGCTTCTATGCAGGAGTAGAGTTAGGCACCGGGACAAATCTGTTATGTTTTCTCATTGTAGAATCTGTTGCAGTCTGTTTCTGCTGGGTGTGGAGAGAGAAAATGCTACGGCCCCTAACTCTGAGTCAGGCAGGGATCGACACAAATTGTGCTATTTCCTGATTGTGTAAGCCCTTCAGTGTAATTCTGTTTCTTCTGCCTGTATAAAGTGAAAATGTGACTGTCCCTTACTCTGAGTGAGAGACACAGCTCCGTGAATTCGACCGGGGGCTGTACAGAATGTAAATGAGCTCTCAGCTAGTGAAATGCAAGGAGGAGGGATCCGGAAGGATTCGACCAGGACTGGATATGAGTGTAAATAAAAACACAAAATAAGGAATATTGTGAATACAAGACATCCAATTGCAAAGTTGCTTGTTTTCACTGTCCCCTTATTCTGAAGACCATTTAATGAAATGATAAAACCCCTTTAAACAAAGCATCAAAACCGTTCAAAGAAGCTAGATTTCAAATTTGCGTATTTCTATGTGTATTTAGCTACTGTCAATCAGAAGTGAGACTAAGTACAGATATTGTCAACAATAATTTTAGTGTTTAGAGTTATCTTTAGTGATAAGAATTTCCTACAATTGCCTTTTGGGGTTATATGTATAAAATACGTTTGCTCATTACTTATTTTATTCTGCAGTGTTTAGCCAAGGTGATAAAGGCACTTCTTGGTACATCATATGGAAAGGTTCTGTGAATGTGGTTACTCATGGCAAGGTTAGTGTCCTGGCTTTATAGATATGTAAATTATTGTAATGCACTTCTTAAGCTTTGGCTACACAATACACTTTACAGTGGTTCATTAGGATCCATTTGCACTAGGAACCAATCAGGGCAGTGTTGTCAGTACTGCTTCCCCATCTGCTGCATTCCTCTACACAGTGAGAAGAGGAGGAACTGGTAGAAATAATTTGGCTCGATGACCTTAGTCCGGAAATTATTTCCTGGTAGCAGTCCTGCCTATGTCTCCCATATACATCTGCATACCTGCTAAAAGGCCATTCTTTTGTTCGTTTTACATAAGATTATAATGTTGGGGGTCGTTTACCAACATTGGGGGGTTCACCCGTTTGCCCCGGTATTCCAAATTACGATCGGAGGAACATGTATCGGCCGATTAGAAATTGAGTCAGACACAGGGTTCTGGGTCAGATTTCATTCATGTTCCAAGCAATTCTGACAAAGCAAAACATTACACACATATTTGTATGAACTGCAATCAAGATAAACGCAGGCGCAGTAGAGAAGAGAGGAACGGATGTATGTCCATATTTAGGCAGCTGTTAAGTACACTTTATTGGTCCACGTTGTCTCTGGGGAAAAAGTCTCTGGGATTGCATTAGCCAAAACTTCAGTGATTTTCCAGTGAAACGAAACTTCAGGAAAGGGAGATAATAGCTGGAGGTCACATCTTTGAGGAAACAGATAACAAGTGGTCACATCCTGAGCCATCTTAGCTTCTTCATATTTGCTGCATCATTTTTGACAAAATGGAGTCGATTCCATTTTAGCTGAGATGACTTATAAGGAGAAAAGCTTGGGATTTCATAATTTATACATATAACACAATATTGATTCAAACCTCTCTACCATCACAATAATATATGTGATGAGCTCATTCAGTCAAACAAGCCCAAAATGAATGGTTAGGCAATAGTGTTCTCTCTATAACCAAAACCTTAAAGGGGTGTTCCCATCAACGTTCTTCCGTGCTGCAGGTCAGCTAGTAGCTCACTGCATGCCAACCATCGTAGAGAATGGTGACTGCTACAAGCTGACCGGCAGTGCAGAATAGTGCTGATGGGAACCACTCTTTTAAGGTTAGGGTTACCGAGAGAACACTATTGTCTAAACATTTATTTTGGGTTTGTTTGACTACAAGAGGATTGTTTTCTCTAGTCCGAATTAGAGGGTGTCCCGAGTGGTTAAAACTCCTTTATGATCTACATATGCAGTAGTTTGCCATATGGACATATAACTAGCTATCTTTATGAATTCCATGTAATGTACGTCACTTTGATTCTGGTATTGTGGCTTTTCTGCATACTGGTGTGAACTAGTACTAATCCAATGTGCAGTTTCTTACTAGGCAGTTGCCCCCCTAGTTTGTGGATGTGTAAGCAACTGCTCATTGGTGAGATGCACTTGCTAAATTTCCCCCATGTAGCTCTGGGGCTTATATTGCCTTTTACTGGGATTAGTTCAATGTTCAAGTGTGGCCTTTTGTTTATTTGAGAAGTAATGTAGTGTATTGCAGTATATTGTTCTGCTTGATGCAATATGTTACTAACAAGCAACAAGTGAGTAGATTTCTATCCCTATATCTGATTAGCCCTACAGACTGTGTTTTGCTCTTAAATTTTTTATATCAGGGTCTGGTCGCTACACTTCATGAAGGAGATGACTTTGGACAGCTTGCTCTTGTCAATGATGCCCCAAGAGCTGCAACCATAGTGTTGAGAGAAGACAACTGCCATTTCTTGCGAGTTGACAAGCATGACTTCAACCGGATCCTTAGGGTCAGTAAATCTGAACTGATAAAGGAGACTAATTCTATGTCATTGATAATAAAAATAATAATAATCCTCATTTATATAGCGCCAACATATTCCACAGCACTTTACAATGTAGAGAGTATAAGAACAGACAAAGAACAAACATTAGTAAAAAGCTACTTAAAGTTCAGACACAAGGAGTGAGGGTCCTGCTCACAAGAGCTTACAATTTATGAGGGTGTAGGGGTGAGACCAAGGGTGAGAAGTGCTTGGTTTACACAATGTATTCTTACCTTCTCTGTAAGTGTAAGGGCTTGTCCCCGCGGCAAGGTTTATTGGTCAGTTTTTCAGATGGTTTCCGGTTTAAAAAACCATCTGGAAACCGACATGCAACACTCCCCCATAAACTTCCACTGCATGGATTTTCCACTGGACGGTTTTTGCCTCTGCCAGTGTTCCTAAAAACTTGGAACGGGTTCATTCTTCTACCTGGTTTTTGGGCAGAATATGAACATCTGGGTGTGAAGAGTGACGGCTTGAATCCACAAACCTCGGACAAAAGCTCTGTGTGACAAAAAAGACTAAAAACCGGCTGGGAAATCCGACCGATATTTGGTCTTTGCCGTATAAACGCACCCTAATATGTACTTAATATAACCATAAGTATATGGTCTTGTCTATAGGACGTGGAAGCTAACACAGTGCGTCTGAAGGAACACGGCAAAGTGGTATTGGTGCTAGAAAAATGTTCTCAGCTCTCTGGAAATAACCTACCAACTTCAGTACCTGGAAATCATAAGTGAGTACCTAACATGTTGATGGGGACAAGCAGGGTTATTCATTATTTGAGCCACTGTTTACTTTTTAATGCATGCCTTAAGGTACACTGTTATGTCTGGAACGGCTGATAAAATTCTGGAACATTTGCTGGAGACCATGAGGTTGGATTCATCTCTCAATAATCCAGAAGGTAAAACTATATCTTTTTAAACTGCACTGACACGACATGAGTGATTAGAAAGAGTTTATTACAAGCTGGTGACAGGTGATACGATAGGGCACTTCCTACCACTTGTGCCACTATAGACAAGTAACAGTCATATATATTTTAATCTATAATTATACATTGCCATGCAAAAAAAAGTAAACATACAATTGTACATAATTTCATCTCAACCCCATGTCATATACAATTGTCATCAGAAATTATGTTTTACTGATAAATAAAACACGTATTTCTTAAACAAAAAAAAAATATCTTTCATATTAATGTAATATCTGCTTGACTTGCATGTGATATGTATGTTTTTTCTGCAGACTCATTTGCTGGTGAATTTCTCCTGACACACAGCGTGTTCATGCCAACAAATCAACTGTGCCAAGCACTGCTCCATCAGTATCCTTTCATCACTAGGTTCTTATTTTTTCTTCATTTAATCTGGGAATAATGCTGAAAGACATCGAATAATACCAAACTCTGGCTAAATTATAATCTAGCTATGTATACTAGCTATGATATGCACCTTTTAGATGCACTGTCAATATAATGCTAAAGTGAATAGAAAATCAGTAGAAAATGTAGAACCGTGTAGCCTGAATATACAGCATTTTTAAGCAGAAGGTGGTTTACTACCTACCTAAGCTCTGGTATAGAACTATAGATTGAAGCTTGTATTTTATAAAGTTATTGCTTTGACCTGGAGCTTTGGATGTGTAATAAGCAAGAATATTAAAAGCGTATTGAATAGATGTAGCTTGAATCTCCTGGACCTCAATGATGAAGACCCCCCCCCCCCCCCTGTCATGTGTCATTCATATGGTACATGCAGCAGAAAGGACTTTGGGCCCCAGTGTGACTGCCTGTTTACCTGATACTGTAATTCCTCGTAGGTATGCCCTTGACTAATCACACAAGTCCTATGAGATGTGACAACAGTGATTCAAAGAATATATACACAGGGACCAAGAGTTATAAAATGATTGTACTGTTTAATGAATGTTAACGCACTCAAAATAATGAAATCATAAAATATGAGGTCAGAAGTCTGTAGGACACAGCTTCTCACCTGTATAACTTACTGGAGCCCCTTAATATGTTAACTGTTTCTAATGGCCCAGTCGCACAGTGGTTAGTCTCTAATCTTCTCAGACTTTCAGCTCAAGGTTATTAGGGTGCTTTCACACGGTGCGTTTTTGGTAAGTTTTTTCGATGCGTTTTTTTGTGCAGGAAGGCACAGCAATTAATGTTGTACATTGCTGCACAAAAATCATGGCAAAAATCGCGGTGATTTTGCGGTGAAATCACTGTAATTACGTGATTTTTTTCCCGCAATTTTTGTGCAGCAAAAAACGCACAAAAATTCCTGCACAAAAAACGCATAAAAAACGCACAAAAAACGCACTGTGTGAAAGTACCCTTATTGTCCCAACCATTTACAATTATGTTACTGTCCCTCTGTGGAGATGACTTTTGCACCCCTAGCTGCTCACAGTTTGCACCAGACTCATGTCATGTTCCGTCTTCTCTTCCCTTTTTTTTCTCCTTTTTCTTCTTCCCCATTAAATTCTTTCTCTTTCTTTCAGGAGGCCTCATGGCACCTGGATCACAAATTGCACCTACATGAAGGGTTTGGTCTTTTTATCCCTTTCATATCACTCTTAAAGGGACTCTGCCATCAGAATGGAGTATTTTTGTTAAAACCAACATTCCTGTTAAACGAATTTAAAAAAAAAATTGGGGCAACATATTTATATTTTTTTTAACTCAACAGTCCTATGCAATTAATAATTAGATATAAAATATTGTCCTTTTCTAGTTGTGTGAGTAAACTTTTGTTTGGAAGGGCAGATTAATCAGTTTTTACTTCAGCTGCTACTTATTTCTACATACATTATAAATAGTAGGTAATGACATAATGATTGCTCTATTCTCTCTGCATGTAAAGATAAGATTATACGAATCATGTACATTATATGAAAGGAGAGAATGTGGTAATCTTTTTTTGTACTGAGGATAGAGGGAGGGGGGGTCACACTTATCAGGTAATTGTTGATGATATTTATACTCCTCAGACCAGAGCCCACCAGAAAGAAGGACCAAAGGGAATCTATCAGCATTTGTTTTTACTTATTAAGATAAGATACTGATACATATTCTTCTCTTCTCAGCCATTTTTATTTTCTGACTGTAGATTTCTCAATTGTGTTGTCCATATGTGATTATGGGGGCAGCATTCTTGCCTGAGCTGCTTTTAACAGCATTTAGAGAGATGCTTTACAGTAACTACATGGGCATAGGAGCCAGTGAACAGGAGAGAACCCATTGATTTCTATGGGAGAGTTTTCGCTTGGCATGACCTGAGACCTGAGAAGAAGCCAGTGTAAAGGGAATGGGGGAGGGGGAGCTGTGACTCTCTCCTATTGTGAATGCTGGATCCTGTGTTATCTATACACATTGGTGTCACCTTTCAGTGTAACCCTGCTTGTACTGATAATGAGACTGATGAAAAGTTTTTTCTACAGAACAGGAAGTGTCAGACTATCATTAGGCTTAGTGGCCAAAGTGAAAACTGTAGGACGTTAGGATTTTTTTTATATAATGAAAAATAAAAACAAAACCAAAAATACTTAAAAATGCTCCAGGCATTAAGAGTTGTTCTTCTGTCAGGGCATGATAAAAAATAAAATATAAGAATCATACTCGACTCCTGGATACTCCTGTTCAGTATCAGCGGCTGTCCTGTTTATCCTGGCTGTAGCTGTGACCGGTGCAGCCCTTCACAGATCAAAATGGCCATTTGCTGTATGGTACATGACATTATTGTGGCCTACGATTGGCTGCACTGATCACGTGAACGATGAGTGTTCACAGCTACAGCCAGGATAAACTGGACGGCCGCCGGACTGAACAGGAGCATCCAGGAGGCAAGTTGGATTCTTATCTTCGATTTTTTATCATTCCCTAAACAAACCACTTAGCTTTATAACTCCCATAACACTCCCTTTACATAATTATTATCATCATTATCATTATCTGTTGAAACATTCCCTTTAAGCAACCTTCTCACTGTTGTGCTATCAGAGCTCAGAGAAGGGAATTTAGGGAAAGTAACGTACATAGGAGATTTTAAAAGAATTGTATAAAAAACAAAAAAAATCCAAAAAAAGAAAAATTTTGTTGGTAGCGTCCCTTTATTTAGTCCTATAGCCTCATCTGTTTTATCTTTTATCTACCTGCCTCTGAAGGATTTCTTTTGTTATGTCTTTACAACCATAACCTATGGACATGGTCTATCACCTTCTCCTTAGTATTATAAAATATGTCATATTTATACTTTGTCATTGCACTGTGCAACTTTCTCATAGCAATATCCTTTTTATGTTGTGTCTTGGTTTGTGCTATATTGTGCTGCCTTGATTGTTGTGCTATAAAATAAATATACAGTTTAGTTCCTTCCTATAGACCCTTAACAGCAATTCAGATTCAATGTGGAGCCATCTGAAGTGAATGAGCCAGAGAAGGTCATATATTCTCTTCACAAGAGGCAGAATGTAGTGCGACTTGTCAGTCTCTGGGTAGAGATGTATGGTCGGCTCCTGGAGGCAGAACCAAGTGCAAAAAGCTTTCTAGAGGTAAGATTTGAACTACAGACATAGTTCAAAGGGCAGATTTTTCACTTAGATTTGCAGGTGGAGAATGCACAATACAAATCAGCACCATTGTGAGGATTATGGTGATAATTTGTTGTGGATTTGCCGTTGAGGATTTCTTTGTATATTTTACATAGTACGGTTCAAAAAACACAAATGTCCCCCCAACCAAGTTCAACCGAGGATGGGGAAAGATGTGAGTGAAGGGAAGAGGATAGGGAGTTTTTACATTTTTTTACCCTTTATTGATGATTTAAAGGGGTTGTCTCACTACAAGGATTGCTTTTTATGTTAAAGATCTTACAAAAACAAGTCACTTTGCAACATGTGTCCATTAACAGTATCCTACCTTTTCTGAGATATCCCCTCTTGTATGGGCTGCATCAGCTCCTCAGGTCACTATACCTACGGACCTGTACGATCTCTCCTGATAGGCTGCAAGTGCTGGTCGCTATAACTACAGACCTGTTGTCCTCATCAGCTTGTTACTGCAGGCCAGTAAACACTGAATTCAAAAATGAAACCAAGATAACAGGACTGAGGTAGGATGAGTCATTGTAGTGAGACAACCCCTTTAAGAACCCATAAGGAATGAAACATTAATTTCAAATGGGAAAAATCTGCGACATGTCCGTAACATAGTTTGACATACAATATTGTGATTTCAAATCATCATTGCTAATCAGGGTCTTATTAAGGGTATATTAAGGGGAGTGTTTTCTTTAGTTTTTTTAAGGCTACCATTAAAAGTTATATTTTATATAGGATTCACATCTTAGCTGTGATTTTTTTTTCCAATTTCTGTACAGATTTCATGCAGACTTTTTCTTCAAAGTCTGGATAAGATGTGTTAAGATATTATCTTTGCTGGTACTCTGCCATGTGTGAACATTCCCAAGGCATGGTGGATTTCCACGCATACCTTTTCTATGTATAACATGTTGAAGTTCCACCATTAAACTACAGCACATAATATTTCATGGGAATCTAAACTGTAGTCTAAACGGTGTAGATTTTTTTGCACTTATTTATACATCTACAGCACAGAAGAAAAATAAGCTGTCATTTATTGGTGCCATTTCCACACGATTTATTCAATGATAATCTGCCTTATTATGTCATTATTCCTTATACTCAAGTTGATATATTTGGATTCAGAGTTCTTGCCTTTTCTTTCCTAGAAAATCTCAGAATACGTCAGCAGGGACCCACGTTTGACTACATATATGAAGGATAATTTTCAGGATCGGAGAAAGACTAGAACGTAAGAAGCTTTAAAGGTTAACATTTAAGGTGTTGGTTGTTAGAATACCTGAGCATGTAAATGTGTGTAACCTGCTGTATAAAATCATAGGGCCCTCTGTATGAAACCTGTCTAAGTGTAAGACTGTCTTTGTTGCCCATAGCAACCAATCAGAGCTCAGGTTTTTATTTTTCCAGAGCACTATATGAAATGAAAGTTAAACTCTGATTGGTTGCTATAAGCGCTGATTGGTTGCTATGGGCAACAAAGACAGTCTTAGGCCCCGTTCACACGGCTTATTTGCCGACGGATTGGCGCCGTAATTCCGCGCCGGATTTGCGCTGCAGTACGGCGCCAATCCGTCGAGTCATTACGGTAATCCACTGCTCTCAATAGAGAACAGTGGATTCCGTCGCTCCTCCCCGCTCGGCAAATCCGCCGCGGGGGGGAGAAAGTGACATGCACATTATTTACGGCGCGTACGCGCCGTAAACAATGCATTGTCTATGGGCCGGGAGCGGCGCCCCCGCCGCGTTCCGGCCCCTCCCCCGTCCCGCCCCTTATTCACGGCGGATTTTGTGCGCTCAATACGGCGCACAAATCCGTCTGGAATAAGCCGTGTGAACACGGCCTTAGGGTTTGTTCACACGGCTCAATTGGGGGGGCGTGTACTGTACGTCCAGCAATTACGCCGGTTGTTCGGGAGTCGTGCTGATCAGCACATACTCCCACGATGCGGGGGGGGGGGCCGGCAGCCCACTGGCCCCATTGACATGTCACTTGTCTCCCCGCGCGTGCAATATGATCGTATTGTACGCCTGGGGAGAGGTGGCGTAATCCATAGTTCTCTATGAGAATTATGGATTACCGCAGTTATGGGACGCATTTTGCTCACATTAGAGTTCAGTACGCTCTCAATACGTGGCGAAATGTGCCCCAAAATTACGTCGTGTTGTCATGGGGGTCGCGGGCACCGCTGCTCCCCGCGGCCGCCCTCCTGCCCGCAGGGGGTCCGGCGCGGGTGCCACGGCTGCCTGCGATTATCCCCCTGCTTGCCGGGCGCCGGCTCTCTTACCACTCCACGCTCCTGTGAACGCCGAGCCGGTCTGTCCCTGCCGCCTAGGGAGCGGGTACGCGCGCGCGACGGCTGGTCTGGATTTAAAGGGCCATTGTCCCGGTAATTGGTCTATTGCCGGGCGCTGGTCCTATATAAGGAATACACCCCCAACACTCTTTGCCAGTCTGTTGGTGTGCGTTCCGTGTCGTTAGTGAGTCTTTGAGTCCATATTGATTACCCATGTACCAGTCCGGTCCGCTACGTTTCCTGACCTTGCCTGTTTGCCCTGACCGTCTGCCTGTCTCTGACCACGAACCTCTGCCGCTTGCCCTGACCTTCTGCCTGTCCCCGACTACGCCTCCGGATTACGATTCTGTACCACGCAGTACCCCGGCCGCCATCGCAAGCAAGTCACGTCAGGGGTAGCGACCTGGTAGCCTCACGCCGCAGCAAGTCCATCCCGCTTTGCGGCGGGCTCTGGTGAATACCGGGGGCTACTTAGACTCCGCGTCCTGGCGTGGCTTAGCTATCATCGCTTGCGGTGGTCCAGCGAATCCACCGAACCCTTACAGTACAGACTGGCCATGGATTCCGCCAGGGTACCTCTGCCCGAACTCCGGGACGTCACAACGGCCGTCACCCAGCAGAGCCAGCGTATCGACCAGCTCGTGGCCATGATGCAGAACCTTGCGGCTCGTCTACCTCCGCCTGCGGCTGCTGCCGCCTCGCCAGCACCAGTCGCTCCTGCAGCCATGGCGCTACCTGCTCCTGCACCGGGACCTTCTCTGCATCTGCCGCTCCCCTCTCGCTATGATGGAGATCCCAGGAAGTGCAGAGGCTTCATCAGTCAATGCTCCATCCACCTCGAGATGTTGGGGCATCAATTCCCTACTGAGCGGGCTAAGTTGGCCTTCATAATTAGCCTCCTAACGGGCGAAGCTCTGGCCTGGGCCACTCCGCTATGGGAGGAGATCCGTTGACAGCTAATCTACAAGCCTTCCTCCAGGGGTTCCGCACCGTCTTCGAGGAACCTGGCCGCACCTCCTCTGCTGCCGCAGCTCTGCTTCGACTCCGTTAGGGCGATTCCACTGTGGCTCACTACTCTGTGCAGTTCCGTACCCTCGCCTCAGAACTGGACTGGAACAATGAGGCATTGGTTGCAACTTTCTGGCAAGGCCTCTTGGGGCGCATTAAAGATGAGCTAGCAGGTCGGGATCTGCCATCCTCTCTGGACAAACTGATTCAGTTGGCCACCCGAATCAACATACGCTTTGCCGAGAGACAACAAAAGCTACGCCTCCAACGGGAGGTCACCCGACCACGCCGGCTACCTCGTCTGGCCCCTGTGTTCCAACGACCTCCACTTCCTCCGTCAATGGTTCCTGAGGATGAACCCATGCAGGTCGAGAGAGCCCACCTGACCCAGGAGGAACGCTCACAGCGTCGTCAGAGGCAGCTATGCTTCTACTGTGGCGGTTCTGGCCACTTCATTGGGGACTGTCCGGAAAACTCTCGCACCTAGGGCTCGCAGGAGAGGCATCCCTAGGTGTCAGTGCGGCCTCTCCCCGTCTGACCATTCCCGTACTCTGTGGAATTTCGCCGGACAGCACCTTCCAAGCCACTGCCTTCCTGGATTCGGGGTCCGCCGGAAATTTTGTCAGCCAAGCTCTGGTCTCCTGGTGACCCCTCTGCAGCGACCCATGTTCGTCTCTTCCATCAGCAGCGAATGCCTAAAGGACGCTATTTGGTTCTGCACTGCTCCCCTCACGTTGCAGATAGGCGCCCTACACAAGGAGACGTTGAAACTGCTTGTTTTGCCTCGCTCCTCTTCGGAAATCCTCCTGGGCCTTCCTTGGCTACAACTCCATGCTCCGACCTTGGACTGGAACACGGGCGAAATCATCCGTTGGGGCCCCGCGTGCCACTCACGATGCCTTCCGGTACTCCGTCCTGCTCTACGGCCCGCTTCTGTCAAGTCTACGAAGCCTCTGTCGGGTCTGCCCACTCCGTACCAGGACCTTGCCGATGTTTTTTCCGAAAGACAGGCCGAAACTCTGCCTCCGCACCGGCCGTTCGATTGTCCCATTGACCTGCTACCCGGTACTACTCCTCCCCGAGGTAGAGTCTACCCTCTCTCTGTTCCGGAGACTAAGGCTATGTCAGAGTATATCCAGGAGAATCTCCGTAAGGGCTTCATACGCAAGTCTTCCTCGCCCGCGGGGGCTGGATTCTTCTTTGTTGAAACGAAAGATGGTTCTCTCCGTCCCTGTATCGATTATCGGGGACTTAACAAAATTACTATAAAGAATCGATACCCTCTGCTTCTGATCTCGGAGCTGTTCGATCGTCTGCGTGGTGCGAAAATTTTTTCCAAGTTGGATCTACGGGAAGCATATAACCTGATTTGTATTCGTGAAGGCGACGAGTGGAAGACAGCCTTTAATACCAGAGATGGCCATTTTGAATATCTCGTCATGCCATTTGGACTCTGCAATGCTCCGGCGGTGTTCCAGAACTTTGTCAATGAGATCTTCCGAGACCTCCTCTACGTCTGCGTGATCGTCTGTCTTGATGATATCCTAATCTTCTCCCCTGACCTGGAAACTCACCGCCTCCACGTCCGCCAGGTACTCAAGCATCTCCGAGACCACCAGTTATATGCCAAACTGGAGAAATGCCTGTTTGAACACACCTCGTTGCCCTTCCTGGGCTACATCGTCTCGGATCAGGGCCTCCAAATGGATCCCTCGAAATTATCTGCAGTCCTACAATGGCCTCGACCAGTGGGCCTCTGCTCTATCCAACGATTTTTGGGGTTCGCGAATTATTACAGACAATTCATCCCTCATTTTTCCACGCTCGTGGCCCCGCTGGTGGCCCTTACGAAGAAAAATGCCAACCCTAAATCTTGGCCGCCTGAGGCCCAAGAAGCATTTGATCACCTCAAATCAGCATTCGCTTCTGCTCCAGTTCTGTCTCGCCCGGACCCGCAGCGCCCCTTTATCCTTGAGGTGGACGCCTCCTCTGTAGGTGCAGGTGCTGTTCTCCTTCAGAAGTCCTCCTCTGGAAAACTGCGTACTTGCGGCTTCTTCTCCAAAACTTTCACCCCAGCCGAAAAAAAATTATACTATCGGTGATCGTGAATTACTGGCTATTAAGCTAGCCCTAGAAGAATGGCAGCACTTGCTGGAGGGAGCTCGTCACCCGATCGATATATTCACCGATCACAAGAATCTTCTCTATCTGCAGTCTGCCCAACGTCTGAACCCTCGGCAAGCTAGGTAGTCACTCTTTTTCGCCAGGTTTGATTTTCTTCTTCACTTTCGGCCAGCTGGCAAGAATATCAGAGCAGACACCCTCTCTAGATCCTCGGACACAGTGGGGCTGGAGCCGCCTCTGCAGCATATAATTCCTCCTGAACATCTCCTCACGGCGGCCCCTGTGGACCTTCAACATCTGCCCCCTGGGAAAACCTACATACGTCCTGCTATGCGGCCTCGTATCCTGAAGTGGGGACATGCCTCTCGAACAGCCGGGCACCCTGGAGTCCATAAGTCTCTGCAACTAATCTCCCGTTATTATTGGTGGCCCACTCTCGCTCGGGATGTTAGAGACTTTGTCCTGGCCTGTACCTCCTGTGCCCGTAACAAAGTCCCTCGTCTCAGACCCGCGGGTCTGCTCCTGCCTCTTCCGGTGCCAGAAAGACCTTGGTCTCATATTGCGATGGATTTTGTTACTGACCTCCCGGCCTCCTCTGGAAACATGGTCATCTGGGTGGTGGCCGATAGATTTTCTAAGATGGCTCACTTTGTTCCTCTGCCCGGGTTACCCTCTGCACCCCAGCGGCCCAGCACTTCTTCCACCACATCTTTCAACTACACGGTCTCCCTTTGCACATCATCTCAGATAGGGGGGTCCAGTTTGTATCGAAATTCTGGCTCTGTGTGCTCAGTTGCAGGTTCAGCTGGACTTCCCGTCTGCATACCATCCCCAGGTGGAGAGGGTCAACCAAGTTTTAGGTACCTATCTGCGACATTTTGTGTCCGCCTGTCAGGATAACTGGTCTGATCTCCTCCCCTGGGCGGAATTTTCCTATAATTCCCTAGACTCTGAGTCCGCTGGAGCCTCCCCCTTTTTTATTGTTGCTTGGGCTACATCCCCGCCCACCTCTCCCTCTGCCTACCTCGTGTGACGTTCCTGCCGTGGATGCCCAAGTACAGGACATCAAGACACTCTGGCAAGTCACACGACAGGCCCTTCTACGGGCCTCCACTCGCACCAAAGTCCAGGCCGACAGGTACCGGAGACCACCACCCATATATAAGCCAGGTGATAGGGTTTGGCTATCGGCCAAGTACATCCGCTTCAAGGTGCCCAGCTACAAGTTGGGGCCTAAGTATTTGGGCCCTTTTGTGGCACTTCGGCAACTTAACCCGGTGTCCTACAAACTCCGCTTGCCTCCCACTCTACGTGTCCCGAACGCCTTCCATGTCTCTTTCCTCAAGCCTGTGGTGCTGAATCGCTTCTCCCGTGGATCTGTCTCGCCTTCTCCCGTGGCCAACTCTAATAACATCTTTGAGGTCAAGGAGGTGCTGGCGGGGGTCCGGTGCGGGTGCCGCAGCTGCCTGCGACCATCCCCCTGCTTGCCGGGCGCCGTCTCTCTTACCACTCCACGCTCCTGTGAACACCGAGCCGGTCCGTCCCGGCCGCCGCGCGCTTACCAGCTCCCTAGGGCACGCGCGCGATGGCTGGTCTGGATTTAAAGGACCAGTGTCCCGGTAATTGGTCTATTGCCGGGCGCTGGTCCTATATAAGGAATACGCCTCCAACACTCTTTGCCAGACTGTTGGTGTGCGTTCCGTGTCGTTAGTGAGTCTTTGAGTCCATATTGATTACCCGTGTACCAGTCCGTTCTGCTACGTTTCCTGACATTGTCTGTTTGCCTCCTGCCCTGACCGTCTGCCTGTCTCTGACCACGAACCTCTGCCGCCTGCCCTGACCTCCTGCCTGTCCCCGACTATGCCTCCGGATTACGATTCTGTACCACGCAGTACCCCGGCCACCATCGCAAGCAAGTCACGTCAGGGTAGTGACCTGGTAGCCTCACGCCGCAGCAAGTCCATCCCTTTTGCGGCGGGCTCTGGTGAATACCGGGGGCTACTTAGACTCCGCTCCCTGGCGTGGCTAAACTATCATCGCTTGCGGTGGTCCTGCGAATCCACCGAACCCTTACACATGTGAAGTCCCATAGTGCTCACTTAGATCTTCAAACTGTTTGCCTTTGCACTATAATATTACAAGTCCCAGGATGCTTTGTTGCACCTTGTCAACCTTTCTCACTCCTAATCTCAGTGCATATAATCTTTTCACTACCTCATGTTGGAAGATTTGGGAGGCAGGACCAAAGGGGTGCGGCTTCAAAGGCTGCCCTACAAAAAACCAAACCCATTTGGACATCTGATCTCCTGGGCTTTATACGGAGCTGTTTTCTGTGAAATCAGACACATTGAGCTTCATTTCATCAAACAGCTGATGTAGAGCTGTTTAGAAAGTGAACAGAGAATTTTAAAAAAGTACATTAAATAAGTGCCTCACTATGTGAGAGGAATTATTTAGAAAATATATTTTTTTGTTGTTGACAAACCTCTTAACACTTTTTGATAGGTTTCATCATAGTTTACAGGGTCCCAATACCTTTGTCAAGGAACTTTATAACAAGTAGGGATTGAAGAAAATAGAGCCACCATTAACTTACTTGCAATTTATTTATTTATTGCAATCTTCATGCTCCTTAAAGGGGTGCTGATCAATGCTTATTTGTCCATCGGGGTAGGAGTAAAAATAGAAAAGAAGACTCAAACCTACCTCCCGGACGCTCCCGTTCCCGGCTGCCGGAGCATTCAAACAGGAAGTAGCCAGTAAACGTCCATCTTTCATGTGACAACTCCAGCCAATTCCAGGCCAGAACGTTGCCTGCACGTGACCCCTCTGGCCTGTATTTGACTGGAGCTCTCACGTGAACGCTGAAGGTTCACTGTTTCAGCCCGGGATGAACGCACCGGCAGCCAGGAGTGAATGGGACCGCCCTGGAGAGAAGTTTGAGTCTTCTTTTCTACTTTTACTCCTACCCTGATGGACGAATGAGCATTAATCAGTCCCAGAACACCCCTTTAAATTTGATAGCAACTATGTCTATAGCTAAGGGGAACATATGGCTATAGCAAGGTTTACTTAGTTATATTTTCTGAAAAGACAGCACAATTTATAATACAATAGCTGTAGGTCTACCATTTCTTAGGAGGTCTTCTTTTAATGGGAGCTAGATAAGGCTCACTTCTTTTTTAATTTCTCAATCAATGTCTTGATACAACTATTCCTGCAGCCAGATGTATTGGCTCTTGGTTTTAAAAATAGTACTTTTTTCTATCTCATTACAGAATGGAGATTAGTAATGGAAACATCTCTCCTCAAATAAAGGTATCTATGTCTGCAGTACTAATTTAGGATTATCATGTTCAGATTATGTTACCATAATTCCATTTTTATTGTGCCTTTATTTTATTCTTCTAGATTTCCAACTATGGGAGCCTTCTGTCCATTCAAGATGAAGATCAGCATGGCAATTCATATACTATCCATGCCCATGATAAAGGTATAATCGCCAGATTAAAATTATCAGTATAAAAATGCATCAGGTGGATGATAAGCATTTCTAGAATTAAGTCATTCTGATCAGTCAGCCATGGCTTGGTTTGGCAACGGAGTATGTAGAAATAGTTCAAAACCTGCCTTATTAAACTGGTTCTTCCCATTTCTGATGTAGGGTGTCTATGAGATCCCAATTCCAGTGCACATAGGGAGCTTACTACTAAAAGTATCTAATGAATGACTCCCTGGGACTGTCTGGGAAAGATCTGCTTGCTTGAGAGCATCCTATTACATGAATAGCTAATATTTTCTCCTGGTTTACAATCCACACATGTAAAGAGATTGTCTGGAATTAGAAAATATAGGTTTATAGGTTTTAGATAATTAGGTTTATTTCACAAACTGCTCCACTCTTCTTCATTGACTGTGTCTGGTACTACAGATTGAAGTGAAGAGGACTGCCTGCAGTGCAAAACAATTCATGGACAAGAACAGCGCTGTTTATGGAAAAAAGTTGATATTTTTTTTAAAATATACTTTTTCTTATGCTGTGCTACAAAACAGAAACAACACCGGAGCACACACCTCATGCAGTACTGTCAGTACAGCTAAATGGAGCAAATAAATAGTGTTGCTCCCCTGGTTATGTTGTACTTTGCAAAGGTACAACACGCTTTAAAAGCAGTTCAGTTGCCTGATCGTTCAATGGATGTGGAGCCTATGGATCCCATCTGTCAAGAAGCCGCACCACAGTACTGCCAGTTCTTTAATGTCCAAAATGGTTGCGACCTCTTTAGTTTGGGAGAAAGCTATTAGTGGGATAAAGATGCGGCACACACTGGGATAACGCGGTAATACATATATGGTAAAGAGTAGAAAAATATACCAAATGGTCCATAAAGATTAAAATATTATTTACGTTTTTTAGCAACCACAATTTATAGAATAAAATACATTGGGTCAATTAGGGCTAGGTGTTTTGCATGTGTACATACAGTGGGGAAAAAAAGTGTTTAGTCATCCACCAATTGTTCAAGTTCTCCCACTTAAAAAGATGAGAGAGGCCTGTAATTGACATGATAGGTCGACCTCAACTATGAGAGACAACATGAGAAAACAAATCCTGAAATCACATTCTCTGATTTGGAAATAATTTATTTGCAAATTATGGTGGAAAATAAGTATTTGGTCAATAACAAAAGGTCAAAAGTTTTCTGTAAGTCTTCACAAGGTTGACACACATTGTTTCTAGTATGTTGGTCCATTCCTCCTTGCAGATCTCCTCTAGAGCAATGATGTTTTGGGGCTGTCGCTGGGCAATACGGACTTTCAACTCTGTCCAGAGTTTTTCTATGGGGTTGAGATCTGGAGACTGGCTAGGCCACTCCAGGACCTTGACATGCTTCTTACGGGCCTCTCTCACCTTTTTAAGTGGGAGAACTTGCATAATTTGTGGCTGACTAAATACTCCCCCACCCCACCCTGTAAAACGCTTCCTCAGGCATGTACATATTAACCAGGCAGGAGTTTAAAAGTCTTTCTTTGTGGGCTAGAGACAGTCAGAACCAGTACAGTAACACACATCAGTATCTACTAATTGTATTTGCAAAAGTCTCAGATTATTTAATGTCATTCAATAAAGTTCCATATGTTTATTTACAATAGCAAAATATTAAGATAAGATTAAGATGAAGTAGAAAGTTTTTTAAACTTTGTTTTTTGTACGTACCTCCGATAGCTAGTGGAGCTGTACACTGCCGACCCACTCATTGCAGCGGGGAGTGTGCTGTTATGTTGACGCAGTAGTTCTTTCTAAAGCTACGTTCACATTTTGTTCACACTAAAATGAATTAAAAAATAGCACAGTATTGCTGTGCTATTTTTTCTCTCAAAACGATGGACACCATGATGGAAACCTGCATATGGAAAACATTTAGATCTATATGGCACACACTGTACAAAAATGTAAAAAATTACAATAATGTGGCAATAGTACAGAAATGTCAGCTAATTTGTAAGAATTAAACAAGGGAGGCAATGTGGATTTCCTTCTGCTCCAGAGACCTTTTATTTTACTTAAAGGAGTTTTGCCACGAAGTGAGTTGCTTTCCTCTTATCTGGCTCAGTAGAAAATATAAACAAATCATGAATGCTGCAGAGGGGAGAGGGAGTGGGCTGATCAGCGAGGAGCACAGAGGGAGAAATAAGGCAGCGTCTGCAATGTTCACTCAAATAATAACATTACAACCAGTGGATTGTCTATACAGCCTAAAGCCTTCTAGACTGCACTTTCTCCACAGTCCCTTGAAAGCTCATTCATGTTCCCTGTCATCAGATAAGAAGTGCAGACAACGCAAGCGCGGCCAGATCAGCTCCTCAGCTCCTGTCAGCTGGAACTGGTCGTGTCTAATGCAAACATTTAAATAACTAAGGGCTTGTAAAGAAAGCTGTAGCTCTCACAGGCTTCACTTTTTGTACTCACATATGTTTAGAAAAGTGATTAAATACCCATTTTGGAGAATCCCACGTCAACATTACATCGTGGCAAAACCCCTTTAATGACAGCAACATCAAGTGGTATAATAACATACTACACTGTTATGCTGCTCCTAGTGGTTTAGCAGGATTATGTATTCAAGTATATGAGAGACAGCACCAACTGGTGGTAAAATACAAAATAAGGACAAACTGGATTACAGACCATCTACTTTTATGTATAAGATATTAATAAACCAAACAGTCAATTTTAGATGGAAATTCTGAATACATGATTTTATCTTACAGTGCCTTATGACATGTATCTACCAGACCATTCCTGCATTACTGCTATGTTTTCGGTAAATGCTACTGTTCAAGAAGTGATATCCTCGCTCCCTACAAAGAATGGCTGCCACAGTGACCTAGTTTTAGTTAAAGTGAACTCCTGTGGAGGTGAGTGGACACCTTGCATTAAATTCACAAGTTTTAAGCATGTCCTGTCACACAGTATGGGTTTGGTACTGTTTAGGATGTTTTTGTAAATTAGATGGTGGTAATTAGATATTACATGTATTACATTACATACTCTCTTTTCGGTGCCAGAAAAAGTATGCCTGAAACATGAGGACACCGGTGTCTACCCTTCTCTAGGAGTTAATGAACGCCTATTTATCTGCAGTGCTCCAGACATGAGCACTCTGGTGAGTATGTCCTACCCATTATATGGACCTATAGCTTATAACTTGGAGTAGACTTGGAGCTGAGTTTTTATTTGAAGTTGACTTAGAGTTGGGATGTACATTTATGCAGATGTGTCATTAGTGGCTACTTGCAAATCTTTCCCTTACACATAGCCATTTGTTAAATGTATTTGAATTGTAGGATGACACTGGAGTAGCACAAGCTAAACTATGTTGCTCTGATCATAAATCAACAGCACATTCCTAACAGCAATGGGAGGCAATGCTAAATAATTATCCATCATACTGCCAGCAGTTCCAGTTGTGTATATTGCATAGAATACACAAAAAAAATCATGTTTTCTGTTTTATATTCCTCAAGACTCCTCTACCTGACCAAATGGGACCAAGCAGCAGTAGCTATGACATCCTGGACCTCATCAGCTCCAAGGACCTTGCACATTACATGACAGAAAATGACAGTAACCTCTTTAAGAGTGTTCACCAGGTAATGTGTACATTCAACTTTTGTAACTGCTGTTCATGCAAATACAGAAATTATCAGACACGTATCCGATATGCTGTGTGAACCTACACTTATGCTTAGCAAATGATAATATTGTCTAAATACTGTATCTGGAAAGTCTAAGATATATGAAAAATGATAACATTGTTTAAGTCTGTACTTGGAAAGTTTAAGATGTATGAAAAATAGTTACACATTTACAGTCATAGAACAGCTGTGTTGCTTGAAACATTATAGTCTATTGGTATCCCGCAACTAGAATGTCTAAGGCCATGTTTTCCAAGTTTTTGTTGGTTGTGAACTATTTGACAGATAGGACTAATTAAGGAAAGTGAAGAATTCTATTAAATATGTGGACTAGCATCATGTTAGTTATTACTGATATGGTTTAGACCCAAGTACCAAGTTCTAGTAATGCAATGACCCCCCTACAGGTGCTACAAGCACATAACCCAATAGCTGAAGAGCCCCAGATCAGGGAACACAGCAATGTTTTCATTAACATGATAAGTCTATGCCACAAATTAGTCACATTTTCCATTTTACACAGGATGGGGTGCCTGCCCATATTAGAATGACCAATAAGGGTGCAATACTAGTGTTTGAACTTTGTTTCCTTAAAGAAAGATTCCGTAACACTGAGGTCTATCAGATCGTTCTACAAGCTCAGGAAAGTGCCATTGACTTAACTGCAGGGAGTAAGCACTCCCAGTGGGAAAATTATTTAAATCGTAATTCACCTCCTTTGGAGGATCGTTATTCCAAGCTACCTCTTTTATGTCTCAGATAATTAACTTTCCAAGACTCGCATAGCTATAGAGCCTCTTTCCTGTTCTGAACAGTAATCCAGATGGTAATGGGCTCATTATAATGTCTTCATCTTGTTTACTTAGGTGGAATTACTTTATCAAACATTCGGGAAACAGCGGTTCCGTAACAGCACAACAGCTAATCTGGATAGGTTTATAAGACGGTTTAATGAGGTGCAATTCTGGGTGGTAACTGAAGTCTGTCTGTGTCAAGATGATGAGAAGAGGACGCTGCTCGTGCGCAAGTTCATCAAGCTGGCAGCACAGTGAGTTGTCATTTCCATCAGTAAAAAAAAGGGCTTGTGTTCGTCCAGGGACCATCTGAACCAATTCTTATTCTAACATTAGTTTGTGTTGCAAGAGTTCCTGCACATAACAGATACCTGAAAAGACATCAAGTACAGAGTACTTATAGATCTGTATTATGGACCCCTAGACACACTGCAGTCTATGTTGAGGGGTCCATAATGGAGTTATCCACAATTCAGCATTTCTCAATGAACACTACTACAATACATACACAAACAAATCTAAATTGAATATATACAATATATAAATATACAAGCAAAAAATTAGCAAAACAGTAAAGGATTAAAGCACACCACATTCTCTTTTCACAAAAATGAAAGGCACGTGGATTTTCAGTAGCTCATTAACATACATGCATGAATGTGATAGAATTTGGAAATGCTATAACTAAAATTTACTCCCATAACTAGTACTGACAGCGATTAATCTTTCCATATCATGAACTTCTTGGTCCCATTCACATTTCCCTTTTGTTGTATTGGTAAGGATACTGTAAAAATTAGATACCGTGGCCGGTGCACAACAGAGCCATAGAGACCTAGTCCTAACTGGACTATTTAGTGAGCATATATGGTTTTTGAATGGGACCCAAAAGCAAGCATAATCTGGATTACAATTTTTGGTGTTTAACTATAATTCCTTGTTTGTTTGCAGTCTCAAAGACCAGAAAAATTTGAATTCTTTCTTTGCTGTTATGTTCGGTCTCAGTAACACAGCAGTGAGCCGTATGACCAGGACATGGCAGGTAAGGCCAAACACCCACCATGTACAGCTGTACTAATAAGTCAATATGATTTAGATGGATCAGTAGAATAAGGAGATTCTTAATATCTTGAGGTTTATCCCACTTATCCATGAAAGTAAGTAGTATCATTAGACAACATTGGGCCACATGTATGAAACTGTTTAGGTCTAAAACACTCTTTTTCCCATAGTAACCTATGGGCAAAAAAAGTGGGTTTTAAACCTAAACAGGTTCATACATGTGGCCCATTGTCTTACACTACAACTTCATAGAAAGTCTATTTTTGTACACATAGATTATATGGTAATATCTCTTGTGTTTTATCATAGTAGCTTCTGTGTTTTATTATTATAAATGTTGTTTACTGTACAGATTTCTAAGGAATTCCAGGAGGAAATATTTAGATATAAATTTGTATGGAATTTCTGACTAGATACATTGATTTGTGTTTCTTAAAGTGTGTGCAGAAGTTCTGTTATAAGGTCATAGTTCCAAAGACATTGACCATGCATTGTTGCTTTATGTCTTTATATTGACCACAGAGAACAGCCATTATGGTGAAAAACAAACCTTTCTTATGGAAGGTTTTTTCCTAGTTTTCACCTTTGAAGGGAGAATGTGCACTAATAAAGCAGATCCCTGACACAACAGATTACATAAGCTAGGTCTCTTCCAGTTATTAACAAATATACTAATCATAAAAGAAAGACATTTCAGGGTGAACATAAAATTTCTTGATTTTTTTTTTAAAATTAACTAAATGAGACTATTTCTTAACTTTAGAAAGCACATGTACAACTGTTCAGTGTTTCATTACTTTTTGCAACTTGCTGATCTCTAACAAGGAGCTTAATGGTAAAATTCACAATAGGTGTTTGATCCCTGAATCGCCCAATGAATTTAGGGGATCGATTTGAATTGATCCTCCTCATCATGCTGTTCACCTTTTGACATCATGAAACCAAGACTGCACCTTACAACTTATCTACAGTACCTCTCCATTACGAGACTTTAAGCAGACGGAAGTTGCCAGGGTACCTGACAACACCACCAGGCACAGGTGATGTCTTGCATGGTGCATGGAGTACCTATGTTGAGTACCTATGTTGTACCAGGGACCAGTGGTTCTCAGTGCAGTTCAGTGATGAAAACTGATTCACTCTGAGGAGAGATGATGGCCAATTTCATAGACAGGAATAATTCCCAGCGCACCTGTGTAGGCTTTTTGAGTAATAGCGCATAGGCGCATGGACAAAGCCGGGAGTCAGAACCGGCCATAGCAGACAAAGTTGTAGAAGCCGTATGTTATGGTAAAAGTCCAGCACCGCTGTAAATAAAATAAGTAAATATTTGTTGGAGAGTCATGTTAAAATACAAGCACAGCATGGGGAATATCGGGTGCATGTTGACCCTTAGGGGCCGTTCACACGGCTTATTTCGCCGCGGATTGGAGCCGTACTGCGCGCCGGATTTGCGCTGCAGTACGGCTCCAATCCGTCGCAGTAATTACGATAATCCACAGTTCTCATAGAGAACGGTGGATTCCGTCGCTCCTACCCGCTCGGCGAATCCGCCGGGCGGGGAGAAAGTCACCTGCACATTATCCAGGCGCAATACGCGCCGTGGATAATGCAAGTCTATGGGGCCCCCGCCCCTTATTCAAGCCGGAATTGCGAGCGCAATCCGGCTCTCAATTACGGCTTGAATAAGCCGTGTGAACACGGCCTTACTCATCTCATAAAAAACAAACACAGCGAACATCATTTATACGAAATAACAACAAATCAAAAATGAAGTGCCCGGAAGGAAATCACATAATTAGAGAGCATCCTGCTTGAAGCCTCACAATGGCAAGGTACTCTTGGTCAATTGTAAGGTGTTGTCTTGGTCTCATGATGTCAAAATGTGAACATCATGATGAGGAGGACTGTTTAAATCCCAATTTAAGTTGATCCCCTAAATTTATTGGGCGATTCAGGGATTAAACACCTGTTGTGAATGTCACCATTAAGCCCCTTGTTAGTGATTAGCAAGTTGTGCAAAAAGTTCTGAAACATTGAACAGATGGACATGTGCTTTCTAAAGTCAAGAGATGGTCTCATTTAGTTCACTTAAAAAACAATTTCAAGAAATTGTATGTTCATCCTGAAATTTCAAACTAAAGCCAAATATCCTTAACTTTTTGTGAGTAGCGTAATTTTTATAAAAGTAAATTCATTTTCTTTTTGTTTATTTTAGCGGTTGCCCAACAAAACAAGAAAATTATATTCCATCTTTGAAAGGCTCATGGTAAGTATAATTTTATGTAGTAATGAAGTAAAAATCATATGGTGAAGTTCTGGTTTATACACAGTTGAGTCACATTATTATAACCACCAGCTGATATTCAGAGTGACCACCATGTGCAGTGCGGACAGCACTTAGACGCAATGGGAGTGACTCAGGTTTTCACAGATATGTGGAGCTATGCTGACTGTAGTGAATCCAAAATCTGCTGGAGGGTGAGTATTGGAGGATCCATAGAGCAAACACGACCATCAAGGTGGCTCCACAGATGCCCAACTGGGTTTAGATCCTAATTCAAGGGGATTAGGTGGTCAGGATACTACTTGGAAGTCTTGGTTATGCGCTTCCAACTAATGTTGAAAATTTCTAGCTGTCTTGTTTTGTAGATTTCTAGATGTCTTGCTTGAAGACACCATTCCCCTTTAGGGAAAATAATCAGCCTGTATGGGTGTACGTGATCTACAAGGTTGGATTCATGCCCAAATCGGTGGAGAGTGCCTCCCACATGGACGAGTGTGCACAGAGAATGCCACAAAAACATTCCCTAGACCTTAACGCTGCCACTACCACCTGGTGTTCCTCCAGCAATGGTTGCAGGGTGTTGTTTCTGACCTGACTCACCAACGGCCATCCATCAATCAGCGAAGGTCCAATTCCCTTGCTGCTGTGAAACTTAAGCTTTTTCTGCTGATGCAACTTCGTTAGCAGAGGTGCAGTGACTGTCTGTTTGCAGTAGGGTTCACTGACCTGTTTTTTAGGCAGTATATTGATCTGCCCTTGAGCATCTTCATAACTGATGCTTACCACTCACATTAATGGCATGTGGTACTACACAGTTTCCATGTTGCTTATTGACAATGGTCCAAATTGTCCACTCAGTATACACTTTCACCACAGCAGCACATGAACAGTTCACAAACTGCACAGTTTTAGAAATTCTGTCACCTTTGGCCTAAATGGCAATAATGATCCCTTCTTTTAACTCTGATAAACTGCCCATATAATCCATGACAGCAACAAGGAATATGTGTGCAGACAGCCTATCACACCTTATATACCAACCAAGCCAATTCATGGCACATGACTTCCTTCATAAGCTATGTGCTGTCAATGTTGAATATAGGAAATGGCCATAATGTTGTGACTCAGTTGTGTAGTTTCTTTTACAAAATTAACAGCAAACACACATTTTTGGTAATTATTTTCTTCTCTTACTTATACACCCTCATTTATTCACTTTTTTATGCCCATAAGATATTGCTGTATTACTGATATCTTAAGATAATGCTGTTTATATCTTTATTGTTGCAGGACCCCTCCTGGAATCATAGATCCTACAGACTTGCAGTAGCCAAGCTCAACCCTCCTCTTATTCCATTTCTCCCTCTTATTCTAAAAGGTATTATCTCGAGATATGCATCCAACTAGTCGATAACTGGATTAAAAATATAAATTGAAAAACAACAGTGTATAAAAGGGTATGTCCTGAAATTAAAAGGGTTGTCTCACTACATTGATTCAATCTTACCTCAGTCCTGTTTTCTTGGTTTCATTTTTAATTCAGGGGCGGGTTTACTGGCTTCTACTGGCCTGCTGAGGACACAAGGTCTGTAGCTATAGCTACCAGTGGTGGCAGTCTATCATGAAAGATACAAACAGGTCTGCAGCTGATGCAGCCCATACAAGAATGGATATCTAGGAGTAGGTAGGACACTGGCAATGGACACATATTACAAAGTTACTTGTTTTTGCAAGATCTTTAACATAAAAAGCAATCCTTGTAGTGAGACAACCTCTTTAAGAAAATGGATCAACTTTATTTCATGAAACAGTGCCACTTTTGTTTGTAAGTTGTGTCTAGTCTTGCAGCTCATTCCCATTAAAGTGAATGGGTTGAGCTGTAATACTAGACACCTACGATGGATAACAGTGGAGCTGTTTCCAGAATCAATAAATAACTTTTTTTTTTTACCCAGGACAATTCTCTAGAATCCTGGCACAGAATCATTATTTTAGGCTAGCCATACAATGTAGAAAAGTCACAGTATAATGCATGGAGAGACTGCAGAAATGCAAAAATACCCATTAAACAACCACTCACACATTCTTCTGGCATGAGGGGGGTGGCTGCCGGTATTACAATTGCATATAGATAAAGCAATACATAAGGGTGCAGACCGGTTGCGAGCTTGCGTATTTGGGGCCCCACTACCAACTAATACCTCATATTTAATATTTTTCCAGTTTGACATTTTTTATCTGCCCCATAGTGCTGGGGAGCTAAGGGTGACTACTATTTAAAAAAAAAAATTGTTGTGGCATACCCAGAAGTGCTGGGCAGCCCGCCTAATCTGTTAGCATGGGCGTCACTCAAAGACTGTAAACCGGCATGGTGCACCACACGTTTTGCACACTTATGTATTGCTTTAGCTATATGCAATTGTAATACTGGCAGCCACCCCCTCTCATGCCAGGAGGTTGTGTGAGTGGTTGTTTAATGGGTATTTTTGCATTTCTATAGTCTCTCCCTGCATTATACTGTGGCTTTTCTGCATACTGGTGGGAACAGGTACCAAGCTAATGTGCAGTCTGTATCATTTAAGTGTTCCCTTAGGCCGTGTTCACACGGCTTATTCCCGACAGATTTGTGCGCCGTATTGAGCGCACAAATCCGCCGTGAATAAGGGGCGGGACGGGGTCGGGGCCGGAGCGCGGCGGGGGCGCCGCTCCCGCCCCCATAGACCATGCATTGTTTACGGCGCGCCTGCGCCGTAAATAACGGTCATGTCACTTTCTCCCCCCGCGGCGGATTCGCTGAGCGGGGAGGAGCGACGGATTCCACTGTTCTCAATGAGAGCAGTGGATTACCGTAATTGCTGCCGCGGATTGGCGCCGTACTGAAGCGCAAATCCGGCGCGCAGTACGGCGCCAATACGCGGCAGTATAAGCTGTGTGAACGAGGCCTTAGCAGTGGGAGCTTTGAGTTGTTATTCAGCAATCAGATGCACCTGTCATGTTTTCCCAGGAGCATATAAGGCTAGATGCCTGCTCCTGGGCTCAGTTTAGTCCAGCTATTGAGCTGTGAACAAGGCCCACAATGGTGGTGTTTTTTAAGTAAGTAATGTCCCTTTTTTTGTATGTATGTAGCCATAAGATGTACATGTAATTTAGCCAATGTAATTGTTCACCCATCTAGCGTCTAGTTTTTATCCATCATAATCTGCTGATTTGGTCAAAAATGTTTTATAGGATTGTACCATGAATACCAGCAGTAATACAATATCGAATTTAGTCTATCAATCAACTACAATCAAATAGCAGAAAGCTTAGAGTGCATTGTGGGTAATGTGCTGCCTCGTGCTGACTGCAATGCAGGTTATGCCCCCAAGACGAAAAACCAATTAAAACAATTTCCCATTTAATCTGTTATAGCTGTATTTGCTCGAACTGTTACACTGACAAAGAGTGCATTAAGGGTTTCTTGTTGATTATTTTACAGACCTTACATTTATCCATGAGGGCAATAGAAGTACATTGGACAACCTGGTAAACTTCGAAAAGATGGTGAGTTAATAATTAAACCCAGAAAATACACATATACAACTCACATAAAAGAAATAGCTTCTAATAGTAAATTGCTTACTCTGTAAATAAGAGCAATCAGGTGATAGAGCACAGCAGCAGTGGTAAAATCAAGTTCCTACCTACAGGGCCGCCAACAGAAATTTCAGGGCCCCATACAGCTGAAGCACCTGGGCCCAGAAACCCGATCGCCCCGCCCCCAGCAAAAAAAAAACGTCCTCTAGGACAAAAAATTCGCCAATTTTACCACCTAATACAGTGTTCAAAAAAGTACTGTATTGTGTAGTACAATAGCAAGTGAGTCACACATCTGTCTGTCTCACACATCATAGACACAGGGCTAAATAGCTCCATCCATATCCCCCTCCACCCGCATACAATATCCCCCTCCACCCGCATACAATATCCCCCTCCACCCGCATACAATATCCCCCTCCACCCGCATACAATATCCCCCTCCACCCGCATACAATATCCTCCACCCGCATACAATATCCCCCTCCACCCACATACAATATCCCCCTCCACCCGCATACAATATCCCCTCCACCCGCATACAATATCCCCCTCCACCCACATACAATATCCCCCTCCACCCACATACAATATCCCCCTCCACCCACATACAATATCCCCCTCCACCCACATACAATATCCCCCTCCACCCACATACAATATCCCCTCCACCCACATACAATATCCCCCTCCACCCACATACAATATCCCCCTCCACCCACATACAATATCCCCCTCCACCCACATACAATATCCCCCTCCATGTTTCCCTTGGTCACGCACCTCACCACCTTCTAAAATAAACACCAGCAAGAAAGTAAGTGTACCTCCTAACACCAGCTCAGGTATAACCTACAACACCGCCACATAGAGACCACATAGAGGTCAGACACCAGCTCAGGTATAACCTACAACACCACCATATAGAGACCACAGAGGTCAGGCACCAGCTCAGGTATAACCTCCAACACCGCCACATAGAGGTCAGACACCAGCTCAGGTATAAGCTTTCTTATGCATCATCTTTAGAAGAGGCTTCCTTCTGGGAAGACAGCTATGCAGACCAATTTGATGCAGTGTGCAGCATATGGTCTGAGCAGTGACAGGCTGACCCCCTCCTTTAACCTCTGCAACAATGCTGGCAGCACTCATGCATCTATTTTGAAAATACAATCTGGATATGATGCTGAGCACGTGCACTCAACTTCTTTGATCGAGCATGGTGAGAACCTGCTCCCCATTCCCACCTGAGATCGTGTAACACTAACGAGTCACATAACACCATGGAGTAAAAATTGAAAATTTTGGCACAATTTGTCCATTTTCACTGAGGGGTGTACAATATTCACCTTTGTTGCCAGTGGTTTAGATATTGATGGCTGTGTGAGTTAATTTGAAGGCACACCAAATTTACACTGTTATACAAGTATACTATACACTGATTACTTTATATTGTATCAAAGTTTTATATCTTCAGTGTTGTCCCATTTAAAGATATAATACAATATTTACAAAAAAGTGAGGGGTATACTCACTTTTGTGAGATACTGTATGTCCTTTTAGAAAAGGCTATTATTGTTGTTGCCTTCATATACGATGTGCTATGTTATGTTGCATTGTGTGCACCTTTTAATCCTTGGGGATGGGCATTTGGAATGCCATTGTTCTTGTACTGCCAGGTCATGGAGACATTACCAATGAGACACCAGTGAGCAGGGAGATTGGGAGAGGTTGTTAGTGTTTGGGTGTCGCATTCCAGAAGTAGATAGGCAGTGGATAGTGGAAGAAGGGCTGCCTTTAAAATCAGCGGTAGCTGAGAGACTGTTTTTGAAAGGCCTTTTTTCATTAACCATAAGCTTACTGTACTACTAAGTTTGTGCTGCAATGTTCAAGCGAATTGTGTCAATAAATGTGCTCCTCAACCACCAACCTTGATGTGCCACTTTAGTGAAGAAAATAAAGTTATTTGTCCCACTATAAAGATTTACATCATTTTCCAGAAGGGGGCCTTAGGGTATGTTCACATGGGGTAATTTTGGCGCACATTTTGCCGCGTATTTGTGCTCTAATACGGGTGAGATGCGTGCCGAAGTTACGTAATCCATAGTTCTCATAGAGAACTATGGATTACGCCTCCTCTCCCCGCTCGTACAATATGATCGTATTGTACATGGGGGAGATAAGGGACATGTCAATTACTTGCGGCGCATACGTACACGATTAATGAATGTCAATGGGGCTGGCGGGCTGCTGGCCTCCCACGCCGTGGGAGTACGTGCATATTAGTGCGAGCTGCCGAAACGCCACGATGTACTGCGGCGCATACTGTACGCGCCGCAGTACATCGTGTGAACATACCCTTACCCTTCCCATACTCTTACCCACTAGATAAAGATTGGCAGCAATTACTCATAAGATTATTACTACAAACAATCACACTCCATCAACATATTAGACTGAACTGCCTGATCTGAGGACAAATTTCAGACAAATGTGTGGAAAAACCCATAATGCACCCATAAAGGATTGATTGGCAAATGGTAAATCAGCTGGCTACATCCTATATATAACCTCAATTGATAAATATCCTGCAGCAGAGCTAAAAGCCTTGCTTTCCCTACACCTATGGGACGTCCACATTCTTCAATTCATAAATTTGATTAGATTGGTGCTGTCCTCTGTTCGAATTGCAAGCTTTTTTTTTCTTAAAGAATTGCCTAAAATTTTCAACATTTTTACAGTTGGATTCTGCTCTGAATCAGCTCTGAAAATCAGTCATGTGAACATGCGTCAGACTTTTCAATAGAGAAAATCTGATGTTTAACCCTTGGCAGAAATCAAATTTAGATGTCATTTTTGTAGTGGCAATAAAAGATTAAAGGGAATGTGTCATTAAAAATGACTTATTGTTTAACTCATGTTTTTATGTTCAACACATTTTTGAAAGAATTTTTGGTTATATGTCTTTTTAATTTTCCATATTACTTTCAATATTTTTTAATAATTCTTAAGTCCTGCAGTTTTCACTTGGGCCACGAGGACTAATAATTGTCTGACACATCCTGTTCTGTAGAGAAAGATTCTCAGTTGTCTGTTCATTATTAAGACAAAGAGGGTCAAACTGAAAGGAGACACCAGTGTGAATAGATAACACAGGACCCACCAGTAACAATAGGAGATACTCACAGTTCACCCTTTCACCTACCTGTACAGTGACTTCTTCCCAGGTCACAGAACATGACTAGAAAACTCTCCTATAGAAGTCAATGAGACAGTCTTAAGGCTCCTATGTGCACGAAGCTGCTGTAAAGCATCTCTCTGACTGCTGTTAAAGCAGTGCAAACAAGGCATAGTGGCCAAAGAGAAAACTGCAAGACTTAAGAATTATTAAAAAATATTGAAAGCGATATTTAAAAAAACAAAACAAAAAAAAATTCCTTAAAAAATGTGTTTAACATAAAAACGGGACTTGAACAATTAGTAAATTTTGATGACACATTCCCTTTAAAAGAAAATATACATAGCGTTTGTTAAAAAAATAAATCAACAGTTGAGTGGCGTTTAGTCATCTTATAATTATGACCCATAAATTCTATATTCATCTTTCTCTTTTTCTTTCCACAGCGAATGATTGCAAAGACTATCCAGATGTTCCACTCTTATCGCAGCCAGAGCTACAGTATGTGCACTTATTCATATGCTATTTACTATCCATAGATAATATTCCTTTCTTGCAGAATGTGTTTTGGTTTTGGACAGCTGAAGCATTTGCGCCCCTCTGCCAATTACCAGTTCCTGTTATGCACCATACCAGTGGGCCACATTTTTGTTAAATGTAATCAGGGCCCCTGACTGCCAATACTGCCCTGATGGTGCCCCTGGTCGTATGGGTACTGTTGTTATCATGTAGTCTTCACTATTACTAAATTATATCTTAATTGCTACAGTAAAAAGCTAGCACAGCCCATTACTATTCTTCAGATTAAAGGCCCTGCTCGCAATTACTACTGTTTTCACCAAGGAGGCAATGACATTACATGTGCAACAGCCAGTGCTGGGAAAATGGGTATTACATGGTCACCGTTTAAAAAAATGGGTAGCAATTTAATACCTTGCCGCAGTGTCAATGGGGGTGTAACTATAATTCATAGGACCCCATAGCAAAATTAAATGGGCCCCAAAACTTAATGACAGGAAAAAGAACCAGCAGCTTAAGTAGCAATCATTAAAGGTATGAGTAATATCGCCATATACTAGAGAACCTGCATAGTACTGCAACATTGCAGAAAGCCAACATCTTGTTATTCGCGAAAAAAGGGACAATGGCCGACATCTTGTTAAGGAGCGTAAACTTGGGCTAAAAAAGTGCCTAATTTATCACAATAATACATGAAAAAACTTTGAGACTCTCGGTTCACATATTTTGATCAAAAGATGTTTAAGCTGCCCACGACTTTCAACGTGATCTCAAAATCGGGCAGTCCTATCCTATCTTTACCTCTCAATCGAGCCAATCAGGCCTCCCGCTGGGTCAACCGACCTCCATTATTCAGAGAGAAAAAAAAAAAAAAACACCCAACCTGCAAGCTGCCCTTCTTATGACAGCCTGTGAGAGTGGGCGGGGACAGAAACCCAAAATGGAAGCACCCCTTCCTTCCCATATAGGTTAAAATCAATGTACACCAAGTATAAAGTATGTTTCTGTACACAAAAAACATTTCTGAAAAAACGTATGCAAACCTGGGTGCCACTGGCAGGGCTGCGGCACACATGTAATTATACATGTACACACACAGACCGCCGCCAGCGGCACACTACTGCAAAAAGGGCAATACACTACGTGGAAATCCCTAAAGAAGCATTTATGCTATCTATCATACATGAAAAAACTTTGAGACTCTCGGTTCACATATATTTTGATCAAAAGATGTTTAAGCTGCCCACGACTTTCAACGTGATCTCGATTGAGAGGTAAAGATAGCATAGGACTGCCCGATTTTGATATCACGTTGAAAGTCGTGGGCAGCTTAAACATCTTTTGATCAAAATATGTGAACCGAGAGTCTCAAAGTTAATTTATCACAATGGCTCACACTGTTTGATAAGTTTGTCACATCTTCAGACTTGTTTGTTTAGATCAGTTATTAGTTTTCTTACTTACTTTTTATTAGTTGGTCCCATGATACAGAAGGACAAGTGTAACGCGGCAAAATTTGTCACAGTCCCGAATATCACTTTATGGAAACGAGGGAGACATGTATTCTTAGTGCTATATTTATACATCAGTAGCGATGAAATATAGATAAAGCCTGGCTCACATTTGTGTTGGGTGTTTGGAGACTCCGTCATAGATGTGAAACCCGAATCTATTTCATGATGGGAACCAACAGGGCTCGATTTACCCCATTAACAGTGGGGTCTGTCAGATTCTGGTCATAGTGTACATTGTTTTAATGGAATAAAATACAGTATCATGCTGTAGTATTTTTTCTGTAATTTTGATTGAATCTATACTGAGGCTTTGAAAGGAACCTGGCCTTAAAATATTTTCCTAATGTATAGTTTCTCTGTAGTATGGAACTCTAACGTTTATTGGATTGAAGTTGCCACTAGGCGGCTGTTTTGTTTTCATCTCATAATCAGATTATTAGACTTTGCCTCCCTAGTCGTAGCCACACAGATTTTTTTTTTTTTCAAAGAGTGTGTGAATGGCAATTGTGTTCTGTATTAAAGAAAAATAACAGCATAGCCTTATAAACCCCTTCCTGACAGAGCCTTGTTTTTTTTTTTTTTTTATGCTTTCATTTTTTCCTCTCCGCCTTCCCTGAGCCATAATGTTTTTTTATTTTTTGTCTACGTGAACATATGATGGCTTTTATTTCCTAGAACAAGATGTGCTTTCTAATGGTGTTATTCATTGTGCTATAGAATATACTGGGGAACTGCAAAAAAATTCCAAGTGGGGCAAAATGTGAAAAAAATTTACTTGCGCCATGTCTGCTGGAGTTTATTTATTTTTTTTTACAGTGTTCAATAGTCACTATAATTGATGTGTCATCTACATTCTACAGGTTGATATGAATCTGGCAATACCAAACATGGAGGTGTTTTTGTTAGGATTTGGTACCGAAAAATAAAAATCCAAAGATTTACTATTTTTCACATTTTTGCAGTGGCACTATTTTCTGTGACCAATAAATTTTTTTGTACTTCTACCTATGGACTTGAGTAAAGGTGCATTTTTTGTGGGCTGAAGTGTACTTTTCATTGGTACCAGTTTGGAATACATGCATCACTTTTATTTAAATTTTTAGGGGACGTGATAATACCAAACAAAACAATTTTGGTGTTTGGAATTTTTTTCTTCTACGGTGTTCAGTGTATGGGATAAATGACATTATATTTTAATAGATCGGACTTCTTCGGATGTGGTGATACCAATTGTGTAACTTTTTTATTATTTTATGTTTTTTAACTGTAAAATGGCAAAAGGGGGGTGATTTGAACTTTTCTATTTTTACACTTTAAAACATATTTTTTATTTTATTTTAACACTGATTCCCCCTAGTGTGCTTCACCACTAGGGGGAGTGATCATTTCCACAGCCTATTGCAAAGTATAGACAATGCAATAGGGTGTACCAAAATGGCGATTTCACTACTTCCAGCCTGGGCATGTTTGATGTGGCGTCTAAAGATTTAAACAGCACGGAATTTAGCCGGCTCCATCCCATGCTATTACCAACAGTTATCAGCTGCAATTAGCAGCCAGCACCCGTCAGCTGTGTAGTGGCGCGATCCCGCTAAAAAAGCTCCTTACCGGCAGTATGACAAACTTGTACATCAAATGTCGGTAAGGGGTTAAAGAGAACCTGTGGCCATTCCTGACATGTCTTTTTTAATAAACACTAGTATTCTCATTTACAAGGGTTTTGCCACAAGGTCATTTCATAAGTGCTTTATCCTTCTTCAGCTTTCAGTGTGCTCACTACAGGGAGTGTATGATTTCCTTGAAATGCATATCATATGACCCAGCATGCTTGACATCACCATGCCTTTCCTCATAGTGTGCTCACTCTAGTCAAAGAAAGGTCTGTTTATGTAAAAAGCTTGTAAGTAGTTACCAAGTAACTGTGTGGTTAGAGATTCTGCCTTCCAACGTAGGAGTCCTAGGTTGAAATCGGCACAGGAGCCAAACATGGAATTTTTTTTAGTCAATGCACATACTAGATTGAGGTTTCTTTTTTTCCTTTTATCTATTTTCACTGTTTGACTAATTATTAAGGAGCACAGAGGACAGGAATAGAATGACAGCACCTGGGGTTGAACATTCGCTCAGCAGTGAGTGTGTGTGATCACTAGGCAGAGAAAAGACTTACACTAGCTGCCTGAGAGGAGAGGTGATGTCTGAGCATGTGCGGCCAGGAGCTCTCATCACTGGTCGTATCCCCTGAAGATGAACTGTATGCTATGGATCACTAAGGCTAGGTTCACACGCCAATAATTGCAGGACGTATTTCGCCTGCAATTACGCCGTGTGCTCGGGAGTGGGGGCTGGCCCCATAGACATTCATTATTCACGGAGCTTATACGCCGTGAATAATTGACATGTCACATGTCACAATATGGCGAGCGGGTAGAGGAGACGTAACCCATAGATCTCTATGAGAACTGTGGATTACCGTAATAACGGGGACGTATCTTGCCCCGTATTTTAGCGCAGCATGGCGCAAAATACCGGGCGAGACACATCCCATTTTAAGCCATGTGAACATGGCCTAAGGTAGCCTAAAACAGCTGGTACAGAAGTTTTAAAAATGATGAATGGTGAAAATGTCTTTTATTTCATTTTCAAGCTTCACACATCAAGTTTACTGTGTTCTAAAACCCCTTTAAATAACAATTTAACGTCTTTTCTTACATCTCTATTTTGGGTGCTTCTCCTGTTATTCCTCCTAGAAATTCAATACCAGTCTGCCAGCTGGGTGTTTCCAATTAGGGGCGTGTCCCTGCCCAGTTTGACATTGTCCAATCAGTGATGAGTCAGTGTGTGTACAGGACACACCTCTTTGAAAACTGGAATGGTAACACCCAGCTGACTGGTTCAGAAGAACAACACAACACAGAGTTAGAAGAGAAGATGATCCAGAATTGTTATTTCAAAGAGACCACAAGTATTTCCTAGAATAACCATGTCAGGAGATGTCACAGGTCCTCTTTAACACCTTCACCCGTTAAGGAGTTGTGTAGCGGGATCGCAGCGCTCTGATCGGGATGCCCACAGCGAAATCGCAGGCTCCTGATCGGTTAACATGGCAGCTGGAAGCCTTGTGAAGGCCTCCATCGCTACCATGTTTCCGATTGCCCCAGTTCCGGCCCCAGGCAGGGAGTGGGGAAATCTTTGTACACCCTAATGCATTGTATATGCAATGCAATAGGCTGTATAAATGATCGCACCTCCTAGTGGTGAAGCGCCCTAGGGAGACTCAAAGTTAAAGTAAATAAAAAAAAAAATTAAAAAAAAGTTTTAAAGTATAAAAAAAATTAAAAAATATTAAAAGTTCAAATCACCCCCTTTCGCCATTTCACAAGAAAATAAAATAAAAAAGTTACACATATGTGGTATCGCCACGTCTGTAAAAGTCCAATCTAATAAAATATAATATAATTTATCCTGTACGCTGAACACCGTAGAAGAAAAAAAATTACAAACGCCAAAACTGCGTTTTTTTGGTCATGTATGTCATGTCCTATAAAAATTGGAAAAAGTGATAAAAAAAAGTCGCATGCATTCCAAACTGCAAGCAATAAAAAGTACACTTCAGGCTGCAAAAAAAATCACCCTACTGACGTCCGGAGGTGTTAGAAAAAAAAAAAAGTTATGAGCCGCACAAAGTGGTGGCGCTGCGCAAATTTCAAAAATTGACGTAACATAACGGAAACTGTACGTGTTTGGTATTGCCGGATGTGTATCAACCTGCAGAATACAGATAACACATCATTTATACCAAAAATTGAACGCTGCAAAAACAAAACTCCCGCAAACATGGCGCAAGTACATTTTTTTTTTTTTTTCACATTTTGCCCCACTTAGAATTTTTTTGCCGTTTCCCAGTATATTCTATGGTAATATGAATAACACCATTAGAAGGTACATCTTGTCCCACAAAATAAAATCCCTTGTATGTCTATGTAGGTGGAAAAATAAAAATGTTATGGCTTTTGAAAAGCGAGGAGGAGAAAAATGAGTCATATTTTTTTTTCTTTGGAGGGATTAAAGCACGGGTGTCAAACTGCGGCCCTCCAGCTGTTGGGAAACTACAACTCCCATCATGCTCACTGTTATAGATTATACAAATGCATAATGGGAGTTGTAGTTTCCCAACAGCTGGAGGGCCGCAGTTTGACACCCCTGGATTAAAGGATTAAGTGTATTAGTAAAGTGCTTGCAATTATTTATGCTACTGGTGTAGAAGAGTAGATACACTTTAGCATGAATTTGTATAGGACTGAGAGCACTAAACAGGTCAGCTTTCCATCAAGCAGTAGTGATACATGTAATGAAGTACAGTATGATTTACTTGACTGTTTACTCTCTGCAGTTCCTCTTTCTCCTCTGCGGTCACGGCCACTACATATTCTGGAGGAAGCCACTTCCGTTCGGATGTCCACATGTGAGTCTGCTAGATTTTATTGGCATTATAGAACAAGACTGGAAATATAGGCATGTTGCTTTGTTTCATATATCCATGCACTTCATATATTCATGCTGTTAGTAGGAGGTATTGCATGCATTTTATAATTTCATTTATTAGCCGTCAGTCCTGAGGCAGAATATTAGGGGCACACAGGACTTCTGTATTGTCCGTATAGACATTTATACAAGATGTGGATGTCTGCTTAAATGAATGGGAATCAAATGAGTAAGAACTGTTATAGGCCATTTCAATTTCCATCAGATGATGAAGCAAGGCAAATCCTCCCAATCCTGCCTCCCCGCTTCAATAAAACAGTGACAGGAAATATGTGTACAGAGCCTTGGGGTCCGTTCATATTTTGTGATGATCATTTTGCTTGTGTATGAATCAGTAAAACACCCGCTGCATATACCAAACATATCCATAGGCCGTTATACATTCAGCATATGTCAAATGAGTCGGCCAACACCGGGCCACATGACACGTACCTTTTCTCTTTACTTTATTGCAAGGCGTAGCCTGCTATGCTTGTCTATGTGAAAGGACCAGGTAAAGAGACGTATGTCGTACTTCATATGTCTTTTGTAATGAGAGTCAATAATCAGCGTATGCCACTGTATGCTTAGATGTTGGAAGTTTTCGTTGGAGATCTGTTACACGGACTAGTGTTGTGCTTCGGGTTAAGGTCAAGCGGGTTTGGTCAGAATCCAATTTTCCTGTCTGGAAAGGAGGAGGTAGATGTTGAACAGTTGCAAGCTCCAGGTTCAGGCCAGGCTGTATAGTGAATATGTGTTGTTATCAGGACTAGAGGTGTGGGATTGCTGGGAGGTGTAATGCTCTGGCCCTACAATTAACCACAGAGAGTCTCATCTTGGGATCTGCAGGCTTTATTTACAGGCATCACTTGGCAGGCACATAGTATATCGTTGTTCACACTTCTCTTCACTGCTTCTCTCCACTGTTCTCCAGACAATCTCCCAGGCCCTTTTCCTCCTCTCTCCTCAGTCCGCAGCGCAATTGTCCTGTCAATGGGCTACTTGCTCACAACGGTGTACCCCCTGGGGTACCTGTTCTGGTCTTTTTGTCCTCAGTTCCACTCTCCCAGGACAGTCTCTCCTGCTGTCCTAACTTCTGTTTCTTGACACCTTAACCTTCCCCAGAACAGTTCCCCAAGCTGTAAATAGATCAATTTGGGGAACTGTCCTGACAGAGTGTAAGGTATCAAGAAACAGTCGGTCTTTGCTTCTCTCTCTCCTTCTCCATTAGCCGCAAACAGGTGTTGGTCTGCTACCTGGTCCTCACACTGTCAGGTAATGGGGAAGATGATCCCAGATCACGGAACTTCTTCTTTGCACTTAATTGGACTTAAAGCGAATCTGCCACCATTTTTTTTTTACTTATTAAAATAAGATCCATGTTCTTTTCTTTTTAGTCATTTTTATTTTCTGAATGTAGATTTCTCAATTCAGTCATCTATTTATAATTGTCAGGACAGCATTTTTGCCTGCACTGCTTTTAACAGCAGTTAGAGAGATGCTTTACAACAGCTTCATGCCCATAGGAGTCTTAAGACTGACTCAGTCCCATTGACTTTTATAGGAGAGTTTTCTAGGCATGCTCTGTGACCTTGTAAGAAGTCAGTGTGCAGGGAGGGGGAGAGGGGGAACTGTAACATCTATTATGAATGCTGGACCCTGTGTGATCTATCCACATTGGTGTTAACTTTCAGTTTGAACCTGCTTATATTGTTAATGAGAAGACTGCTGAAAATCTCTCTAGAGAACAGGGAGTGTCAGAGTATTATTAGGCGTAGTGGCCAAAGTGAAAACTGCAGGACTTAAGAATTATTAAAAAATACTGAAAATTATATGGAAAAAAAAAAAAACAAACAAAAATTCTTACAAAATGTGTTTAACATAACAATGTGAGTTAAACAGCAAGTAATTTTTTAATGACACATTCCATTTAATGAAACCACCACAGAGATGGAATCATAACTACCTCAGTTAACGGCAAACCCTCCTTTCTGTGTAACCTGCGGTCACCCTTATGGTACTTAACCACTAGGGTGTGCGATATCTTGTACACTATTCGCAATAACAATGTACTGCAGAAGAGTATGCATTTTTAGCTCATCTATTACATCCTGTGAATTGGCCTCTACTTGTTAAAATGTTTCCTTGACAATAAGCTGATCACAAAGTGTTCTCCTGTTTAGACATTCAGCAAGCAGCTGCAATCTCTTCTGAGCCTAAAAGTAAATGTTCAATTTCTCTACAGCACCACAACATGAAAAATTAAGCATTATACCAAGCAAGATAGGACAAATACTCCTTGTAACCACTCTTTGCCCAGAGCTGAAATTCTCCTTTCCGCCCAGCTGTTAACTAAGAAATTACCAATAGGATGTATAAATATCATTTTTTTCTTAATTAGACAACTTCTGAAGGATAATTTCATGCTACTTCTAAAACGGTTAATACTAAATACTTTGGTCAAAAGAAAGGGTTTATATTTCAAAAACAAAAACCTGAAAAGAGTTTCAGGTGCTATGGCCACATCTGTATAAAGTAAATTATCATATAAAGATCTTAACATTCGTCTATGATTTCAAACAAATTGGTTTGTTTTTTTCCTTCATTTTAAAAATATTCGTAAATTTAGAAGTCCAGTCCACTGGGCTTATATCCAAAACATGAAAGTGATTGACAATCAAAAAAGATTAATGGAGTTGTCGGGGGAGTTGGAGCCACCCTGATTAATTCAGCTATGATCGGGAAAGGAATGAAAAGACATGGAGAAGCTACTACAGAGCGGTCAGGAAATTATTCCCTGTATCAGGGACAGAGGCGATCCGGCCCCACAGTCGCCAAAAAATGGACTTTCAGCAGAATGCCCCATTTAACCCCTAAAACTACTTCCCCCCCCCCAGGGAAACTGTAGCCAATATTTCAGCATCTCTATCCAGACTTTTACTAAATAATGAGCAGATAGAAGATGAGACATCTTATTTGTAGCATCGGTGAGGTGTCTAAACAGATAAGGACTTCAAGGGCTGAACAAGATTCTGGACTCCCGCTAATGGATTATAGAAGATGATGGACTTGAAATGCGTGGTCAAATTTTATTTTGGCCAAACTGTAGATTATTGTATTTTTTAAAATATTTTATCTTGTATTACAGGAAAAGATTTTCTGAGCTTCCATTCCGCTTCACACAATGTATAGAACGGTCTAAATTATACAGGACTATAGTAGATGATATCAAGTTTGTGCTTTTTTTTTTATAGAATGCTCGTCAACAGAAAGACAAAGAGGAAATACTCAACCATAAAATGCACACAATACCAAATGGAAGTAAATGGTCACCCCTTTCGAAAAAAAAAAATTTTGGGGCTTATAACCAAATGACATGGTTTTTTTTCTTCCGAAAAAACTTTTTAAAAGCGGTGTTGGGGAAAAATAAAAGATGCATGATGAAAAATAGAAGAGAAGAATACTTACCTCCTGGATGCTGTTCCATTGTTGCAGCCGTCCTGGCGATCCCAGCAGTGGCTTTGAACATTCATGTGACAGGTGCAGCCAATCCCAGGCCACAACGGCCACGTGAACATTGCAGCCTATGATGGCCTGCACCCGTTACTTGCATGATGAACGTTCAAAGCCACTGCTGGGTGGGGCGGCTGGGGCAACGGATTGACAGTGTCCAGGAGGTAAATATTTTTCTATTTTCCATCATTCCTGACAGACTAACGAACATTTTCTACGGTCAGGACTATAGAGATGAATTAGCAATATAAGACACAACAAATGTGACATGGGTTCTTGACGAAGAGATGTTTTTTTATTTTTATTTTTACACCATCTTTCAAGAGTCAACTTATCTTGTAATTGTGTCTTTTATTTAGACAGGTTATGAAGAGCGAGTAAAATAAAAAAAAATTAAATAAAATGGTGACCAAAACTAAAGTGCATTACAATCAGCAGTTCACATCCAAAAATAATCAACGTGTGCAGCACAGACTGCACCTAGATGGACTAGGAGTAACTCACTAAAGCTGTGCTAAATTGTTAGGGAATGTTCACACAGCGTCTTTGGATAGGTTATTGATAGAGATGGGCGAATTGATTCTAACGAAGGGGGAATTTAGTTTAAAAATTTCAGGAAAAACTTGGGGTTCTGACGAAGTCGAATTTTTTTGGGGGGGACTTCAGGGTGAAGAAGTGTGTTTTTGTTTGATAAAATGGCTGCGAGACAGGGGTTTACATGGGGAAAAAGCACTCTGGAGGAAAGAAGGGCTACCCTGCATGACATGGCAGAGTGAAGCCAAATCAGGCCCGGGGGATTCTGGAAGCAGACTATATAAGTCGGGGCGCGACGGGGGAGCTCATCCGTTCAGTACTGATCAGGAAGGTGCGCCGGGGATTTTTACTGAAGAACTGATTTTTAACAGCGATTTTTTGGGGTTTGTCTCGCTTGTCTCAGAGACTCTTTCTTAATGTTCTATTCTGATTTTTTGGGGATTGGATCTGAAGTCCCGTGTGCATCCACTGCAGTGTAACATTTAAATCCTATCTCTCACCACATTGAAATATCCAAGGGGGGTCTAAGCCATTCGGTTGATTCATTTAAAGGAAAAAGCGTTTTTACAATACAAATACCACTTCATTTTTGGCTGCTCAAATTTTTTGGCGCAATTTTTCATCCAGGGGGTTTAAATTTAAGCGTTTTTATTAGCTGTATGTCCCAAAAAACCATCTTTTCAACACCAAAAAAACATACTTTTTTCTGTAGCATAATTCAAGCGAAGGTTAATTACAATTTTTTTTTCTCTTTTAATTAGCCAGCAAAGAGGCGTCGCAGCAGGGGTCAAATCGGGGAGGCCCCAAAAATGCCCCCTCATCTAGCGGGCCCTGTACTGACTAGCAACCCAAGGGGTTTTTGATTGGTTGACTAGGGCATCCACTTCCCCC
The DNA here is from genome assembly GCA_025379985.1 of Phyllomedusa bahiana. NCBI lineage: Eukaryota > Metazoa > Chordata > Amphibia > Anura > Hylidae > Phyllomedusa > Phyllomedusa bahiana. The sequence continues at coordinate 136,172 of JAODAL010003954.1, forward strand.
CGATGACATCTGACAACCCCACCAAGAGTCGGTGGAAACGTAGCACAACCCTTTTTGGCATGGCCCGGAGGGGGGAGGGCCTCACCTGTCCCCACCCGCCCCTGTCCCTTCCGGTTCCCTAGCCAGAGATTATATGGGGATCTGAGCTCAGCACCACTTTAAAAGCGAGGGGGAAAAAAATTTTGGGGGCATCAGCAGCTATTGGAGCGAAAAATGGGGCCATTTTCCCCTGCTTCTTGCAGTAGGGGCAAAGTAAGATTTAGAGTGGATGGGGGGGTCATGTTGTGAGGGGGGCAGCCTTTTCATCCAAGACCGGGGATGGGACAGCAGCGCGATGGAAACACAAATAATGGATGTAGCCACCCCACTTGGGAGCCGGGTGGGCAAGGGCTTCATCATCGTCAGGGAAGAGGCGTCGCTTGCCGTCAGGCACAGCGCAGCCAGCAAGTGGGTCTGTGGTTGATCACGGATCAGCAGTGTGAGGTCGGGAGCCAAGCGGCCACGGGTAAAAAAAACCCCCCCCGCAGGTCCAAGAAAATAGCGGCACAGGGGGTTTAGCGAGGGGAGCGGGGGGCAGTAGCACTCAGTGTGGAGCGTGGGGGTAAAATCCGGTTTTCCGGGGGGTGGGCAATTTTTTGCTAAACACCGGAGGGAGCCGAATATGGGTATATGAGGATCTGTAAGCAGAAGTGAAGCGTGGCCCGGGGCCCAAGTTTTGGCACCCCGCCCCCGCTCAACACATGCAGGTCCCATCCCGGGGGCCTGGGGGAAACGTGGCTCAGTTGGTGGTCCATCCCGGGGCAGCAAGACACAGCAGCGCCCAGTGGCACGCATGCCATTGCAGCCAGTCAAGGGTCCACCACCTCTGCAGAAGGGAGCTGTTTCTCTTTGACATCATCAACCCGTCCAGATGCTCCTGCTCCTCGCTACTCATGGTGCCAGCAGTCGTTCAGCGAGGCGATTGCAAAGAGACAAGAGTATGCGTCCAACCATATTAAGGTGCAGCAGCTGACCGTGCTCCTGTCCAAGTTGTTGGTACTGCAGTCGCTCCCTTTCCAAATGGTGGACTCTGCACCGTTCAGAGAACTAATGGCTTGTGCCGAGCCGAGATGGAGAGTTCCAAGCCGTAATTTCTTTTCCAAAAAGGCAGTACCAGCACTTCATAAATATGTAGAACAGAAGGTGAGCCAGTACTTGAGCTTATCTGTTTGTTCCAAGGTGCATGGCAGCGTGGACGTCTGGAGCTGTAACTACGGTCAGGGCCAGTACATGTCCTTTACGGCCCACTGGGTGAATGTGCTTCCGGCCCAGGCACACCAACAACTTGGACAGGAGATGCCACTTTCTCCTCCACGTTGTCAAACTGCTGCTCCTGCGCCAATGTCCGCCTCCTCCTCCTCCACCACCATCTCAGCCTCCACAAGTACTGCTCCATCATACCACATGTGTAGGGCACAGCGGTGTCACGCAGTTCTACACCTGGCTTGCCTCGGCGAACGAAGTCACACAGGGGAGGAACTGCTCCGCGTCATGCAGCACGACATCGAGGGGTGGCTTTCGCCGCGCCACCTGCACATCGGTGACGGACAATGGGAGGAACATGGTGTCCACGCTGCACCGAGGAGGGATGGTCCATGCGCCCTGCATGGCGCACGTGTTCAATCTGGTTGTGAAAAGGTTCCTGAAGTCTTCCACCGATCTTCAGAACATTCTGAAAATGGCCAGGAAACTGTGCATGCACTTTATCCATTCGTACAAAGCCAGGAACACCCTCCTCGAGTTGCAGTGGCAGAACGGCCTCCCCCAACACACTCTGATATGCGATGTTTCCACCCGCTGGATTTCAAGCCTGCACATTTTGGACCGACTGTATGAACAGAGAAAGGCCATTAACGATTTTTTGATGATCCATGCAGACAGAAGTATTCCCCTGTGTAACTTTGATGTCAGCCAGTGGCAGCTCATGCATGACACCTGCCGTTTGTTGAGGCCATTCAAGGAGGCGACGTTATTTGTCAGTCGCCAGGACTACGGGATGAATAACGTCATTCCACTGCTTCATGTCCTGGAACAGATGCTGAAAAATCTGTCTGGGCAGGGGACTGGAGACGTGGCGACTACATCTCGCGGCCACATGAGTCCGGCGGGGACTGACATGGAGGAGGAGGATGAGGACATTGGAGCAGAAGCATTGTCTGGTGAAATGAGTGGATTTTCTACCCAGGTGACGAGAGGAGGAGCAGGAGCAGCAAGATGGCGATGAGGAAAACGAGGCAGATGACCCGCAAGCACCGTGGCAGTATACAGTGGAGATGGAGGCAGGGAGCCCCTCGGAGTCACTTGTGCAGATGGCCCGCAGCATGCTGATTTGCCTGGCTAGTGACAGCCGAATAGTCAGCATCCGGCAGAGGGATGACTTCTGGCTCTCCACCCTATTGGACCCTCGCTAACGTTCCAAAATGGGAGCCTTTTTCCCAGCTATTGATAGGGAGGACAAACTCAAATACTATAGGGAAATCCTCCTTAGTCAGTTGGCCGCTGCCCATGTGCGGCATCGTCCCTCCTCTGACAGGTCTGACCGGGGGGTTCTTCAGCGCTCACATACTACGGCCGCGGCTGCCGGGGGACGGTGGGGGGGTCGGAGCAGTACCAGCTCCATCAGCAGCAACCTAAGTCTGGGGTCACTGATGAGCAGCTTCCTTCACCCGCCTAGTGAGGAGGGCAGTCGCCAGCAGCAGCAGGACCTGGAGCAGACCCTGAACCAAAAGGTGGTGGCCTACTTGGAAAGCACTCTAGGATAAACTAGACATTTTCCAAATATATTGTTTCCTACACGTTAAACCAATCTTTGTAGTGAGACAACCCCCTTTAATAATAGTAATATTATAAAAGCCTTGAAGCTAAGCAGCAAATTAAAGCTATCTGAAATTTGTCTTTTTAATGACCATAGTAAGAAGACCCTTTGCGATTCCACACAAGTTTATATTAGCATCTGCTCACCTATTCATCTTTTCAATAGGAGGGTCATATCACAGTACAAACGAGAAGGGAAACATTCCCTCAAGTCACCTGACTGTATGTACAAGAGAATGAATCTTCCAAATCTGATGTCCAAGTTGCCTTATTTTAAACAGCCACAGAGTTTGCTTCACCAAAAAAAGAGACTTTGAAAAATTTTAGGAAATTCAATTTATTATAAATAACAAACAAAACAAAGCATACCATGGCAAGTATTTGTAACATAATTAACATTTCATTACAGCAATGCGTCATATAGGTGTTCACTATGTAGGTCTACATCTTTCCCTACAGATAAAATACATTTTTCATCTACACAACTTGTTTAAGACAATAACAAATATAAAGGACACAAAAAGACCAGAAACACTTATAATAAATAGGTGTTAGTCATTTTTTTTTGTAAAAAAAAAGTGTAACTAAACAAGATAAAAAACATTCTTAAATTGACGTTTATTAAAAAAAGGTTGGTTTGAAAAGAAAGCCATTATTCACATTGTTTCCAAGTTTAAGGTCTAATTAGACAAAATCAGCCTCATAATATACTGTAATGTACTCTGTAAACTAAGATTTTGTGCAAAAAACAAAAAAAACAAAAAAAAAAAAAACTAATTGACACCTATTAATGGCCGTTCTTCCATTTTCTCCCACAAACTTTTGCCAGAATACTTTGGATTAAGCGTTCTGGCTGCTTCTTGATGCGTTATATGCAATTTGTGGCAATCTTCCTCTGTCTCCCCCATTTTATCTCTACAACATCCTTTAAAATCATCTTTGAAACTACCGAGGGGAACGTAGTTTTCATTTCGATGGGATGATAACATTTTGGGCTTTGTGTCAAGGGCACCAGATCCAGGTCTCATTAGTACCCCTGTAGTATCCACCCCAGAGTCTAAGCTTGCCACGTTGTTCATTTCCTCTTTCTCAAGTTGAACGCCATCTGATACTGGCCTGTTTTCGATAGATACAAACCAAGTCTTTGGCTGTGGCAATTTGGGGTTTTCTAATGGGCTCAAATCTTTTTTGGTAGACCCTTCTTCTTCATGAGTATGCGATTTTCTTTCTAGAGCACTGGGGATGGAACTGGTTTCTTTTTGCGTTAAGTGATCACTTTCAATAGACAAGCCTGCAGTGTCCCAGGTAAATTGCTGGTCACAGGAATTCTCACAGAGTATAGTACTGCTCCTGCTCAGGTTTGTTGGCAAATTTGCTACTTGAAATGCTTCTTCAGTCAAAGAGGAAATATGAAAAGGAGACCCCAAAGGCACCAGCAATAGATCTGCATCAATGCCACTTTTTAGAGAAGAGCTACGCCTCTTGGCCTTCAGACTGAACATTGAACTCCTCTCAAACACACTACCCAGAATGGACACTCCAGAAGACAACATACACTTAAAAGCTGAATATTGGCCCAAGTTGTCACTTTTTTTTCTCACAGATTTGTTCTCCAGATCTAAGGTCCGAGTACCTTCCTCATCATCACTTATACATATCATACGACTGTCAAGGAACAGGGGAGATGTCTGTTGCCTGCTTCCATCTGCCGTAATTGGCAATGGCATTGCTTGAGAGTCACTGTAGATCGGTATTTTTGGGTCCATAAAATTACAAGCAAAACTGGTCATGGAAGTGGATTGATGTCTCATGGGTGCTTGAAGTCTCATTGACGGTTTTCTTTTTGTTATATTAAAGCCATTGTTCCTGTAACATAGCAAGAGTCAATGTATAGGTTGCATAATCAAGAATATTCAATAAACGAATATAGCGAGTTGCAAAAGTATTCATACACCTTGAACTTTTCCTAATTTTTAACCCCTGAAGGACCCTGGACGTATGAGTACGTCCCAGGATCGCTAAGGGGCTTTGCAGCGGGATCGCTCCGTGAACTAGCCGCGTGTTAGCGGCTGTTCGCAGCTAAAAACCCGGCAGCTACCGCGAGGGGGAGGAAGGGGATTGGGGGAGTTGGTGGCGCCGACATATTGACACAGATTTGGTATCACCGTGGCCGAAAAAGATCTATAAAAATATATCATGTATCCCGTGCGCTGAACACCGTAGAAGAAACAATACTTCCAAACGCCAAAATTGCGTTTTTTTGACATTTCACGTCGCATAAAAATTGGAATAAAAGGGATCAAAAAAGTTGCATGCATTCCAAACTGCGAGCAATAAAAAGTACACTTCAGCCCACAAAAAATGCCCCCTCACTGACGTCCGTAGGTGTTAGTACCAAAAAGTTGTTGGTCGCAAAAATGGCGTCGCAAATTTCAAAAATAGAAAATGTTTGGAATTTTTTTTTACGGTAACAAAACATAATGCAAACCCTACATGTTTGATATTGGCAGATGTGTATCAACCTGTAGAATACATAATTTTTACCGAAGACTGAAAGCCGTAAAATCAAAAAACACGCAAATATGGCACAAGTACGTTTTTTTTTTTTTCCACAATTTGTCCCACTTGGAATTTTTTTGCGGTTTCCAAGTATATGCTACAGTAATATGAATAACACTATTAGAAAGTACATCTTTATCTGCAAAATAAAAGCCCTCATAAGTCTATGTAGGTGGAAAAATAAAAAAGTTATGGCTGTGGGAAGGCGAGGAGGGCAAAAAAAATTGCAAGTTCCTTAAGGGGTTAAACATTACAGTCACAAACTTATAATGTATTTTATACAGAAAGTAGCAAGTATTTGAAATGGAAAGAAAATTATGTATGCTTTTCCAAGTTTTTGCAAATTAAAAAACTGAAGAGTATGACATGCATATATTTTCAGCCACATGTACTATGACAACTGTAAAAAAAAGTTCCAGTATTATTCTCAGTATAACTACAGCCATTTTGTGAAGGCCCCAGAGGTTTGTTGGAGAACATTTAAAAAAAAACAAAAAAAAAAAAGCAACATGAAAACCAAGCTACATAGCAGACAACCCTGAGATAAAGTTGTGGCAAAGTGTATTTCAGGGCTAGGTTTAAAAAATATAAAAATAGCATAAATAGCCCAAGGTTTGAACATCACATGGAGCACTGTTCAATCCATTATTCTATAAATGGAAGGAATATGGCACAACTGCTAACCTACCAAGACCGCCTAAACTGACAGCACAGACAAGGAGAGCACCAACTAGAGAGGCTGCCAGGAGGCCCAGGGTCACTAAAGGAGTTGCAGAGATCCACAGCTCAGGAGGGAGAATCTGTTCACAGGACAACTATTAGGCCTCGTTCACACGGCTTATTTCGGAACGGATTTGCTGCCGTATTTACGATCGTAAATCCGTTCCGAAATCAGTCTGAAATAAGTTGCAGGCCATTTAATATTGGTTTTAATGGGAAATACGTGTCGTCGTTCAAACGACATGTATTTCCGTGCCGTATTGCCACCGCGTATTTGTGGCCGCAAAAACAATGTGCATGTCAATTATTGGGCCGGATTTACACCATATAATGAATGGGGATTGTAAATCCGTTGCGAAATAAGTCACAAAATGGAGAAAAAGGAAAAATGGACCCGGCGCACGTGCAGGTGTAGGTGTAGGTAAAAAAGCCAAGTCTAGAGGCTTCTCATTTAAAAGTTTTTATTCTTAAAAATGTCGCGGCGTTACCGAGACAAAATTAAAAACATAGGAACTTAAAAAAGACTTTACGCGTTTCGCGCGTGTACCCGCGCTTCATCAGAAGTAAAGAATAACTAAACATGGAGTATATATAGTGCTGACATGTATTGTAATTGGATGATACTTATACAGGTAAGTGACGTGGAGACTCCTGTGATGAGGAAAAAGGAAAAAAATTTGGGAAGAGAAAGGTGTCCAATCAAAATGAAGACGAGCAGAGAGAAGAGACGGGAAGACCCGGGAGTCATATCAGGAACCCCGTGCATATGTTGAACTTCGATGTGTGTTGCGATAATAAAGATAGAAGAATTGAATTGTTGTATAGTGTATTAATGGGGTGGGGGAAAAAACATATTAAAGGTGGTGATGTAGATAAATCACCACCTAGAGTATAAAGAAAAAAGTCGAAGAAAAATTAGAGAACAGAGAAGAACTGGTGAAAGGGAGAAGAAGTGTCCAATAGCAAGAAAGGCGGTGAATACAAATGGACCAATGAGAGTGAGGGAATAGTTTAAAAAAGGATTGCCGCTATAAAGAAGATAAATGTGCGCTAAAACAGTTCATATAGGAATAGATGCATATGATTGGTGGAGGTAAGGGAGGTAAAATTGAATGAACCAATGGTAGGTCGTTATAGAGACTTCTGTGATAGGTTATACTATTGGGGGTACTATGAACTGGCCCAAAATCGGTGTGCAAAAAAATGAGGCCTCACCGATAGGCTGGGACTTATACCGGAGTTGTGAATAAACCAATGAAAAAAGGGAGTATTTCTTCTATGGCAAATAACATAGAAAAGTGCATGGGAGCTAGTGACCGATGCGTGCTAGACCAATATTGATCAGTATCGGGTGTAGGGACCGGGACTTAGTGAGTGATGGAGTATGTTAGTTGAAGGTATAACGTATTGAGATTAGAGGGAAGATAAATGAAGATAGAAGAAAGTCTCCGTAGGTCCCGTAGATGCAGGTGCTCTGGTGACTTAATGTGAACAGATGTAATTAACATCTGTGAAAATAAGTGAAAATGGCACAAATAAATTAACTGGATACAAGTTGGATATACATTAAATCCATAAAAAAAACGGGAAGAAAATACAAATGTTTAGTTTTTTAAAACCTCCCAGTTACAGAAAAAGGAGGGGCGAATATAATGCCAATAAGACAGTATGTACTGGTACTGTTCCTAGAATTGTACAAATTAAGTGTAGAAATTTAAAATAAAATTTATATAGCCTATTGTGGTCTTATAGACTTGACCTTTAGACCATTTATTAATGCATTTATTATTTGTTGTATGTAAATAAATAATTTAAAAGAAATATCTTTTCGTTCTTGGTATAAACGAACAAGAAAACACAGAAAATAATCTTCTAAAAAAAGAGATGGAATATGGCTCAACGGAATTAATAAATTAACTCGGTGGCATCATTGAGGCCCTTGGGGGACAGTCTGTAATCTGTAGATCAGAACATCTCTTTTTTTCTGGAGAGCCTGTAGACGGTTTTTTAATTTCAGGGGAATAAAATCAACTGGAGTGATATTTAAAATATTGAAATCTCTCTGATGAACTTCATTAAAATGACGTGACACACTGTGTAGTAGGTTACCTCTTTTTACGCAGGGCCCTGTGGCCTTTTTAGGCGGAGGTGTAGGGGTCTGGAAGTTCTGCCTACATATTGGAGTGAGCAACTGCATTCGATGACTTTATATAACAAACGAACTTTTCCCAGTTTAATGTGTGTTTGATGGGATATACTGCCTTAGTAGTTTTTGAAATAATTTCAGAACGAGTAGTAAAGCTAGTACAGCATAAGCAAAGAGGAGACCGACAGGGTGAACATCCAGATTGAGATGGGACGTTCTGTGATGTTTCTATGGGATCTTTGATCCGACTGGGAGCTACCAAGTTCTTTATATTTGGTGCCCTTCTGTATATTATTTCCAGGTTTTGTCGGTAAATTAGGACCTAAGTACGGGTCTTTTTTTAGAATATACCAGTGCCGTTCTAGCGTTTTTTGTATTGCTACTCTTGAAGAGTTGAATTGGGTAATGAGAGAATATTTTATTCTTGTACTGTCATCAACTGAATTTTTCTTCTTTTTTTCTAGGCACTCCTGTTGTGTGAGTTTATCGGCTTTCAGTTGGGCATCTAATAAAAGATTCTCAGGGTATTTTTTCTCCCGGAATCTATTGGTTAGAATGTTTTTTTGATTTATATAGTCAGAGTCTTCCGTGCAATTTTTGCGTATCCTTTTAAATTGGCCAAACGGTATGTTACAAAGCCAAGGCTTATGGTGAGCACTTTTGAAATGGATATATGAATTGCTGTCTACAGTTTTAAAGTGAAATAGTCGTGATAAAATTTTTCCCTTTTTGATAAATATATTCAAATCTAAAATTCTATTGGATTCCGGACTTGTTTTTGTAGAAAGGAATCCCTTGGGTGTTGTTGTTCAGGTGGTTAATAAATGAGGAAATGAGTTTCCGGGGGTCCTGTCCAAACAAAAAAGAGATGTCTATATATCTCTTATACAGGCATTTTATATTGAAATAGGGGGTGCCCCATAAATATATTCATTCTTTGAATGCTCCCATAAAAATATTAGCATAAAAAGGGCAACTCTGGTACCCATAAACGGGGCCCCTTTATCTGCCTATAGATGGCGCTATTATGATAGAAAAAGTTATTTTTTAATATTATTTCGAGACCCTTTATGAGTAATTCTTTTTTTAAAATTGTCAAAGTTGGATCTGTGTCTAATATATTTTTGACGCATTGGATACCCAATCTGATGTTGGATGTTAGAGTATAAAGAGGACACATCGGCTGTAATTAGGATATAGTTAGAATTGATGGGGAGATCAGAGAGATGTTGAATAAGTTGTCCTGAATCCCTGAGATAACTTGGTAACTTTATAACAAAGGGTTGTAGGTATAGATCCAAATAGTGGGCCGGGTCCATTTTTTTTTCCTTTTTCTCCATTTTGTGGCTTTTTCTCCTACCGGTCATCCGAGCGGAGCAACAGAGACCATCGGCTGCCGTAGTAAGGGCTACGGGGTATAAATAGCCCTGCAAGCGCTTATGAGTGTTGTGCCTCTACAATAAAAGCGCAACACTAGAAGGTGAGAATATTTCTCTCTATTTTTCTACTTTTCCAGTTGCAATATAATGCTATTGTGCGCCCCCTTTCTTTTTTCCTTTTTTGCATAACGTTGCGAAATAAGTGTCACACTAAGTGACACTTATTTCCAACTGATTTCGGAACGTATTTACGATCAGCAATCCAACGTAAATACGTTCTGAAATAAGCCGTGTGAACATAGCCTAAGTCGTGTACTGCACAAATGTGACCTTTATGGAAGAGTGGCAAGAGGAAAGCTCTTTTTGAAATTAAATCATAAGAAGTTCCATTTGCAAAAATCTATGAAGCGGACACAACAAGCATGTGGAAGAAGGTGTTGTGGATAAATGAGAACAAACTGCCAAACACTGAGCCACATGCATGAAAACTGTCTAGGTCTAAAACTCACTATGTTGCTCATAGCAACCAGAGTTCCCCTCTCATTTTTCCAGAACACTTTATGAAATGATAGGGGCGCTCTAATTGGTTGCTATGGGGCAACAAAGTGAGTTTTAGACCTGGACAGTTTTCATACATGTGGCCCTAATTTGTACGTAGCAGCATCATGCTGTGGAGATGCTTGGCATCAGAGTTGATGGGAAGATGAATGGCGCTAATTACAGGACAAGTCTGGAAGAAAACCTGCAGAACCATACCATTTTTTTGTGCTTGGACCACCACTTTAATGCTATTCTTTAGGGCACTAGGTTGCCTTTATTTTTTGGGGATTACGGTGTCCCACTACCCATATCAGATTTCCCTGATTTACCTGAGGTAGCACATGAGTAGTGCAGATACAGCCAGAAGCAGCAGGAGGATACAGATGAGTATGGCCAGTAAGTATGCGGTGTGATGTCCTGGGTCCATTCTATGGTAGTTTTCTGTATACAGACATTTAAATAAGAGAGTTACTAAAGTATTTTACAAAATCAAACACTTTTAGATCACCAAGTCAGAACAAAATGCTAACAATAGCAAATGTTGTGCTGAGAGGAATAGCAACCTACCATATCATCAGGCTTATCTTATGGCTTAGGCATCACAAATTCATTAAAATAGCTTAAACTGTTTGTGAAGCTATAGAGGGTGCAAAGGTAGCAAACACTACTAAGCCCTGAAGCTTGAGGAAGCCCAAAGATCCCTCTGCCACAGAAGACACCAGTATTATACATAGCACATGGTAGGTAGGATCCCCTACAGATTTTGCATTGCAGCCAGGGAGACCAAGGTTACACTACTGTGTCTTTCCATGAATATCAAACCACGCCTTACGACATGCTGTACCAAAAAAATAGTGATACATTTGTATGGGAAGAAAACAAAAAATCTTGCATTCTGTACTGGTCATTGTGGTACTTTTCCTTATGGTTTACATTGTGACTGACCACACCATTTCCAAGTCTTGCGCTTGGGAGCTGAATAAAGTATTAATTGGTAATCACGGTTTCCTAACTTGCACCATATCAGCAGCAACCCCTTACCACCCCCCCCCCTTAATAATTTCATCAGGGCCAAACCCAAAACGTGCCCCGATGGAAGTCCTGTCCAAAACCTTTCTAGATGATGGCAAAAAACTAGAAATATATCTGCATTTACTGCCCAAAGGGTAAAATGAAAAAACCTTGTATGCCAAATTGTGTTGTGCACTAAATTATTGCAACACAGTGAACACAGACTTCCATACACATTACAAGACAATATTTAAGAGAGGTCAAACAAAAGTGGGAAGTTTAAGTACTTATGTCCAGGAAGAGGAGCTCTATGCACTGATGTTGGGGAGGAGATGGTATAGTCCTTGAAATAAACAACAGTGGATGGTTTTACGCAGTTGATATACTTAAAGCTTGCTGGTTTTAAACTACGTATACAGTACAACACTCAGCAGTTCTCAGGAGGTATACAGCTATATACAGCTGAAGAAAATGGTTCTCATGTAGCAGCACTCAACTTCTGCTTCAGGAGTCCTCTGGTCTCAGTGGTCCCTCAAGCTGCCTATTGTCAGTAGGCACAGTTTAGTTTTGCCTCCTACAGTATCTCCAAATCTGGCATCTCTCTCCATCAGTCAGATTTCTGAAGGGCCATCAGATTCTAGGCTGGGGCTTTCCAATGGTGACCCCATCACCACCACTTTCAAATGTACATCCACTCTCAGGATGCAGTTAGGAAACACGGCAGAGCAGAGAGCCTCATTTATGTAGTTAAATGGCCGGCAATGGCTGCATAGTTTCTTATCGTCAACATGACTGTTATTTCATGATGCGCCAAGTTGTTAATGTTCAAACACAGTCCAATATCAGCAGCACACTACTAGCACTACAAAAAAAACTATCAAAAAAAGACACAGGAATTTTTGAAAAAGCATTTCTGTTACTTATAATACATGATACAGTTTTGAGGTACTTAGTGGGAATGGGAACATTTTTGATCAAAACTGCTTTAGCCCCCTGCCAATCAGCAAGGGCACCTCAATACAGGTGGGAACCTACTCTATTGATACTTCTCTTGTTGCCTGTTCAGACCTCCATACTTCAGGGAGAGCAGCACCAAAAAGTTACTCTGCATTGTTTTAAAAAGCCTCCCAGGTGGGTGGAGGGGAAAAGCAAACGGGAGGCGGTACCCCCCCATATCAAAATGAGGCAAACCCTTTTAGAGAGGACCCCAAAACTGAACCCAAAATACATTTTTTATGCAAGGGCCAGCAGGGGCAATTTAATCTGAATACTGAGGCGACGTCTCTGTTGCTTTAATTCTTTGAGATCAGTAGAAGAAATGAAAACGGAGCTCTAATTGGTTACTATGGGCTCTGTACTAATATTAATAGAGTAACGATTATTCAAAGTATCCTAATAATATAAGTAAAAATAAAAACGTGTGTGTATATGTATAGAAAATAAGCAAGGAAAAGAGCTGCACTTCCAGCACCAAAATAAAAATATATATATATATATATACACACACACACACACCCCCAGCAAAAAAACAGCCAAAAGCCACAGGTCCAATTCAATAATCAGGTAAAAGTTACATTATGGAATTTTCTTTTTCCTCCAGTTGGCAGTGCTCCAGTTTTTCCAGATGTGTGTAGGTGAGTTTATGTATACGTGTGTGTGTGTGTGTGTGTGTGTGTGTTGTGTGTGTGTGTGTGTGTGGGGTGTGAGGGGGGGGGGGAGGAGTAATACTTTTTGTGTACATATGTATGTAGTATGTATGTTTTTATGTATTGTGTGTGTGAATATATATACACACCAAACATTTATATTAAATTAAAGAGTGTGTATCTTCTATTATATTTATATATTTTCACTGTGTATGAAAAAGCTTATCTGTTGGGATATATAATTATATATATTTTAAAATATATATAATAATTTTAAAATGTGTATATCACATAATTTACTGTATGCAAATATATTGTGTGTGCATACAGTGAAATTTTTAAAAGGGGGGTGTTTAAAAGATTGGGGCATGCACACTGAACTGAGATGTTGTCTCCCCATTTCATTCCTTATACTGTGGAGGAGACAGCAGTCATTGTTCAAGGTGAAAATCTCCCCGCTAAAAACACCCTGACTTCACAGAGCTGGACAGTCCGACATACCAGAAATAGAATAAACACATTGTAGGTAAAGGGGGCCGGCCCGCAGCTACTCACGGTCTGCCGCTTTTTTTCCCCCATATGGGCCCCGTCTGGGTTGAAGGAGGGTAAGATCCCTACTCCTTTCTCCCATCCCAAAGCTTCCAAAGCGACTGCTTGTGAGAAATAAATACCGGCAGCAGCTTTTAGCTACTGCAAACATGTAGGTGGCGACCCATGGCGTGCATGCCAGCAGAGAGGGCTCGGAGTGCCGTGTCTGGTACGCGTGCCATAGGTTCGCCACCACTGGTCTAGAAAATAATAGTTGGTTTGCACATAAAAAAAAAAAGGAGCATAGGTGCACACTGGTGTGGCAGTAACATGCAAACACAATCCAATATCAGCAGCACAGTACTTAAGCAGTTTTGATCAAAAATGTGAAGAACCCCAAAAATTTTTCATGTATTCTGTATAAGTAGCAGAAATGCTTTTCCAAAAATTTGTATGTCTTTTTTTAGTGCTAGTAGTGTGCTGCTGATATGCCAGGCATAACATACACGATAAACAGTGTTTTATTTTTTAAAAAAAAAAAAATAAAAGGGAAAATTCTTTCCTTTGGGGGTTTTGGGTTTTTTTGGGGGGGGGTCAGCAGCAGCTTTTTCATAATGCAACTTTTTTTTTTTCACATTTGCGTTTCCCCTTTATGAGCTTTCGTGTTTTAGTTTTGCCCTCCCCAAAAAAAAACAAAAAAATCTTTTTTTTTTTTTTTTTTTTTTTTTAAAAATGTAGCTTTTTTCCCCCAAAATTTCAAATTTATGTGATAGAGAAAAGGAAAATCTTTCAATGTAAGAAATAAAAAAACCAAAAAAGAATTGGGTAAAAAAAAAAAATGCCTTTTTTAAAGAAAAAAACATGGGGGGTTTTGAAGGGGGGAAAAAAAAACCCCAACCCCTTGGGGGCCCTTTTGAAAAAACCAAACCTTTTTTGCCCCCCCCCAAAAAAAAAAAAAAAAAAAAGTTTATTAAAGGGGTGGGAGGGAGCCCCGGGGTTGGGCTAAAAATCCCCTTCCCATGCCAATTCCCGAACAAAAAATTAGGCAAATTTAGATGCCAAAGGTGTGTTCTAAGATCATACTGGTTTATTTTAGGAACATAAATCACAGCCATAAATCAGTTGTAATGATGGAACAACCAAGAGTAAAAAAACTATATCGGAGCCTATATTAAAAGTGCTCAAAGCAAAATCATGAAAGAATCACTCTATCAATACAGTCATACATACATACCTGTACCCCCTCACACTGGCCTAGCCCTCTATCCTGCCAAGCAAGTTAAATTAATTATCTGAAGCAGGAGTCAGAACCAGGTATAGCTAAGAGCAGGCCTGGAATCAGGGAATGGCCCTATAGGCTATTTAGGCTCAGTGCACGCTGCGTTTTTTTTTTTTTTTGAAGGGATAATAGATATGTTCTTTCACAGGTAAAAAGCAGATGCGTTAACGCATGCATTGACTCATATGTGTTTATTTTTAACAGATGGAGGACGCAGGGTGCTGCGCTTCATTTTTACAATATATATCAATGGAAAACGGATCCTAATGTTTGTGCCCGTGTTGTAAACGTATATGTTTGTATCCATCATTAATACATAAACAAAACTACCCAATCAAATTGCAGGAAAAAACAGGTAACCGGAAATAGAAAAGCTAGGAAAAAAAAAACGATGTTAAATGTCTGTTCCAAACAGTGCACGTTTAACGTATACGTTATAACCGTTTTGACGTATGGTCAAACGCAGTGTGCAATCAGCCTTAATATTATGTATTAAGTAATGTATTAAGTAAGATAATAAATAAATTAAATGATTTCAATTTTTTAAATGTATCAGTATTAATGAGCAGATAAACCAATTATAGTACAACTAGATGCAGGGACACAGGTGTTAGGGTGTTTTCATACGGAGTATTTCTTTGGTGTGTTTTTGTATACGTTTTTTGTGCAGAAAAGTACAGCATTAATTGCTGTGCCTTTCTGCACAAGAAACACATCCAAAATGCATAAAAAAACGCTCTGTGTGAAAACATCCTTAACACAGCCTAAGCCGTGGTGCACACTGCGTTATTTTGAACAGATGACGGGGAAGGGAAATGTGGGGGGGGGGTGGGGGGGGATCCGTAACTGTGTTAACGTGTTCATTGACTAATGAAGGTGGACGGATGTGCACTGTCGAGTATACGTTTTTGTTCAACGTGAAAAAGTGCAGCGCCCTGCATCTTCATCTGAAGGCAAAGGATCACCCTCTATTGCGTGCGTAATTACGCCCCGCAATTACTCCGTGTTGACGGGGCCGGGGCGGGGGACCGCACCTCGCTCCCATCGACTTTCATTACCAAGCGGCTGCCGTATACTCCGCCATAAGAATCACGTGTCACTTATTCTCCCCCGCGCGGATTCACCGAGCGTGGAGAGAGAACTAATCCACAGTTCTCTAAGAGAACTGTGGGTTACTCGTAATGACTGTGGACGTATTTCAGCGGCATTGCCACTACGGCGCGTAATAACGGACTGACATATGTCCCACTTTATGCGTGTGAATATAGCCTTAAAAATAAACGCATATTTGACGGCAAGTGTAAAAAACGGACACTATGCCAATGTATTTTGCACGTCCGTTCACCTATATGAATCAGTGAACATGTTAACGCATACATTTTCCTTGCGTCAGAACGTATCCATCATCCGTTCAAAATAACTCAGTGTCCACTTAGCCTAACCTGAATATTTCATTCCTGATACCAAAATTGCTATCAGACTGGATATGGATGTTTAATAATATTTAGTTATTAGTAGTTATCTTAGGCTTAGTGCACACTGTGTTTGACCATATGTCAAAACGTGTGCATTATAATACATACTAAACATATGCCAAATGTTCAGTGTTTTAATTACACATTTGACAATTTTTTTTTAACTAGCTTCCCTTCAATTTGATAGGGTAGTTTTGTTTATATATTTATGACAGATACAAACCCATGTGTTTACAACATGGGCACATACACTAGGCTTAGGTTTTCAATGTCAATGTACATTGTACGTCTGTCCACCTATATGAATCAATGGACACGTTAGGCTGGGTTCACACGGCTTATTTGAGGGGCGTAATTACGCTGTGTGGACGGGGCGGGGCGGGAGCGGGGGGCCAGCACCTCGCCGGCCCTTAGACATTCATTACCAGCGGTGCGTATACGTCGCTGGTAATTCACATGTCACTTATCTGCCCCCTCGGCATATTCGCTGAGCAGGGAGAGGAGACGTAAACCAATAGTTCTCTAGTAGATAGGATTACCGAATGAACTGGTGACGTATTCCAGCCATAATTTGCGCACTCCGGCGTGTAATTACGGACTGAAATACGTCCCATGTGAACATAGCCTTAACATGCACGTTTTTATTTGCATCAGAATGGATCTGTCATCCGTAGTGATGAGCAATTACGTTGACTATCGTCATCGGGTCGATAGTCGATATCGGCAATTATCAATAAAATATCCAATAGTCAATAATAGATTATCGCCGATGACCATTAAAACTAAGGGAAGGAACAACACCTTCATTCGTTACACCGCAAACAGGGAGGAGAACTGGAATTAACATCCATCAACATCAAATGGATACGTGCTACATCTTAGGCAAGACACTTAGGTTATAAAAACCACAGAAAAAACTAACAGACCATTCACTATCCCTGACTTGCATCCACAGCCTGACCCTTAAACCTGCATACCCTCAGAATAAAAAGGGCCAGAAGGCAGTATGAATTGAACCATCAGTTTACTTGAACTGGACATTGAATATCCCTGTCCCTGGAACGCAGCAGAGCCCAAACAGCATGACCCCAGATTTAAAAAGTGCGGAAAAAGTATCTTTCAACCACCATTTTAGTTGAACTGAGACATGAACTATATCTGTCCTTTTACCGCAGTATGACCATTAAACCTGTCTGACCCACAGATTACAAAGTGCTGGGAAATGGAGTCTTTGAACCACACATTTTAGAGTTGAATGGACATTGACTATACCAGTCCTGGACCGCAGTATGACAATTAAACCTGTCTGGGACCCCCAAATTAAAAAGTGCCGGGAAAAGCGAGTTCTTTGTAACCACCATTTTAGTTGAACTGACATTAACTATAAGATGTCCTGTACAAAGTATTACCATTAAACCTGTCCTGACCCACAGATTAAAAAAGTGCCCAGGGGGCAAAAAAGGGAGGGGAAGGGGGGAGGAAAAAAAAAAAAAAAAAAAAAAAAGGAAGGCGGGGGAACAAAAAAGGGGGAAAAAAAAAAATAAAAGGAGTCTTTCAACCACCATTTTCATTTTCACTGTAACATTGACTATATCTTGTCCCGTACGCAGAATGACCCTAACCTGTTTGACCCATAGATCACAAAGTGGCACTATGCTATTTTTACAGTGACTGTCATTTTGGAATATTTTTTTGGGAACTGACATTTGTTTACAGAATTTATTAGGAAGTTTTATTTATAGGTTTTACATTAATAACCATTTGCTTTTTTTTTTCAAGTGTTATAACATACAACATACACCCCTCCCTGCAGTTTTTTATGGTATTTTTTACTCGTGTCCTAATAATCCCCAAAACACTTCTTAGTTGAGATGACATTTGCCCTCCTGGCTTCTGAGACTGATTCATTCAATCAATTCACGCTTTACATTTTTCCTCCAAATCCTTCTTCAGTGAATAGGGACAGACTCCCTGTAGAACAAATGATGCAATCCCCATAGTGAACTCCAGCCCCAGAAAAATTTTAAGCCCTCAAATTGTGCAATTTGTCCAGCCCTGGGGGCCTTATTTACACTACTTAACCTCACAGAAATCACCTTTTTCAAAATTCCTGAATTTTTAGAGAAATTTGAAGTCTCCTGATTGTCCAAACGGTTAGAGCCAGTGCAGTTGTCAGCCATCTGTTAACACAGAGGTCCAGCGTGCCAGGCCATCGGACTTACAGTGGTGCGGTGAGAGCCCAGGCTAGTGTCGCTGGTCAACTATACCACCGCAGGTTACAGCTGTCCAGGGCCGGAGTTACAGTGGGTGCGGTGATAGCCCAGGCTGCGTCTGTCATCTACTAACACGGTAAAGAATGCCCTTATGACTCAGCCAAAAGAAAACAGTCGAGCTGAAGCAAGTGCGAAGCGGAAGTGTAGGAAGACCTCCAGCCTTCCTCAGTACACAGTCAAGACCTGGGTACGCTGCCCCCTCCGTATGAGGGCGACCAATTGAGCTCTGTCCGTGCTCCAAAATACCCCTCCATGCCTCTGAATAACCTATAACATCTGTCAAGTTTTCCTGTACCTCCCCCCCTTGTACAATTCAGAGGAATTTTTTTTACCAGCTATTTTGGTACATCAATTTTTTAGTAGTTTTAATTCTAAAAACACATTTTTAAAATAGGAATGGGAATCCCAACATGTCTTTGTTCTCTTTTTTATGTAATTAAATTGTTGTCTCAATACAGTATTGGCTAGCTAGGTAAAGATCTTGCAAAAACAAGTCCATTTTGCATATGTGTCCATTAACATTGTCCTACAAATTCAAGTTTCATACAGCACCATAACCCTTGAGACACTCTTCACAATTGTGACGAACAAATATCTGTTTTAGAAACAACATTTTTTTACATAGGACCTTAGTCTAGCTGCAAATCACAGCAAAATGCCCCAAAAATCAAAACATGACCCATGAGCCACTTTTTGACAATTGTGAAGACAAATGTCTGTTAGACACAACATTTTTTTTTTATAATAGTACCTGTAGTATAGCAGCATAGTCACAGCAAAAAGTCCCCAAAAATTTAAAACTGGACCCATGAAGCCACTTTTGACAATTGTGAAGAACAAAAGTCCTGTTAGAAACCAACATTTTTTTAGAATAGGACCTGTAGTATTGCTGCATTTCAAAGCAGATGACCCAAAAAATTATAAAAATGACTTCTCAGCCACTGTTAAAAAATTTTGAGGAGAAATGCCACTTAAAAGCCACCATTTCTGTCCAAGGACCATGATTATTGTCTTGTAACTCACAGCAACATGACCCCAAAAAATTATAAATATAGACTTCTCCATCATATTTAAAATTGTGAATGGAGAAATCCACTTAGAAGCCACATTTCTGTTCCAAAGGACCATAATATATAGCTGTATCTCACAGCAACATGACCTCAAAACCATTGACAAATGCGAAAACTTTCTAAAGATAAAGTAGTAAATGGAATACGGTAGTTGTCATGAAACCATGTTTACTTTTACATCCTCCTCACAGCAAAACCAGCAAATGAACTGTTGGGAAAAAGAATATAAATTGCAGTAAAGAAATGATCATTTAAAAAAAAAATTTTTCAAGAGGACCATTCTGTTTGAAGAGGAACGTGAAGTAGACCGGAACTAATCGGTGACCTCGGCAATTGGGGCCACAACATCATCATAGATCATGCCTGAAATTCATCTAGATGAAGTCCAAACGATCCACATTATCTGTGTAAAGCCGAAGCGTTGTCTGTAAAGAATCCTCCATCTGTGCAGAAGGTCCGCTAGATATGACTCTGGCTGCTGGCAGGACAACACCTCTATGGCTGTGCTATCGAGCTCGGCCATCGTCCCTTTTGGATACCCAGAAGTCTATTGGGTCGTAACACAACAAAAACATGGCGTTGAGACGCATATAGTTCGTGACCATGATCTTTAAGCTGTCTCTGTGTGATTGGATTTGCTACCCTGCATTGCATGCGTTGGTGAGGTGGTAAATAAAAGAAGCCAGAGGTCACTCCATTAGCCCTTCTGCCACCATGCCTGCTGATGCCGCCAGCTCACGGCTACTTGGCCTCTACTGCTGTCACGTCGCTGATGTTGTTCCACCGTGACATATGAGACGTGAAGCAAGACGCAACACATGTCTCCAGTTGATCATTCAGCAAGGTCCCTCCATTCCTGAATTTTACTCTCGATTTGGGTGGGTGGAAGGAAAGTGCTGATTTTTTTGTTTTGTAACGGGGATCCAGGAGGTGGCCACCCAGTAACTGTGGTTCATTTTGATGGCCTTAATTCGAGGATCATGTTGAGGAAATGGGAGCATCCAGCACTAAGTGAGAGATGGAAGCCTTGATTTCCCAAGCCTCTGGGTCGAGGGGCCACTAACACAAACTGATCTTCCTCATCTTTCCACTCCTCCGCCTCAAATCGCACCAACCTCTTTGCAAGGCAGTGACGTCGGTAACCATCGGTTCCTAGAAAACCTCCTCATCCTCCTGCCTCTGCTTCCTCCGGCACAGCTTCACACAGCCCTGACTTGCTGAGATGATGCACCCTGAGAGCTGAAGCACCACCATGCACTAGCCCTGGAACCCCGAAACACTGCCTAATGAAGACCGATAAAATTGAGAACTGTCGGGCCTTGTGGAATCAACGGAGAGAAAGGCTCCGTGTCCGCATCCTGTGTCCGGGTCTCCTCCTCCATCGCTGGCGGACCTGTTTGATTCAGAGTGTCCAACAATCGTTCCAGACTAAGAATCACCACATGCCATTCTGACCAAGGGCAATCGTCCGCACTGACCATTTGGTGGCATCTTCATAAACTGGCAAGGAATGGTGCAGACTCTTTCACCCTGCCTCCACTCTCAGAGGCCAACACCCGGGTCGCACACGCTGCTTGCAGGCGCATGTTTCACTCGTCTGCGTAATGGCAATGCGCTGCGCCACAATCGCTGGAGCATGTGGAGAGTGAATTCCCAGCGTTGTTATTGCCACGTAACCATGAAAATGGTGACGGGGAGGCGAGCTGACGCTGCAACGCAGCAACGGGACGAAGCCGGTGCGAACGGCGGAAGTGCGAACTCAGACCTTAAGCCTTCCTCAGCAGGCAAGTCCATACCTGGGTAGCTCTTTAGAATTTTCTGGAGACCAAGGTTCATGAACATGTGCAAGCAAGGATTGTGCTCCACCTACCGATCTTAGAGAGCGGCACAGATTTCGCCCTTTATCGCACACCACCTTCCCTGGCACAAGGCTCCTGTCACCGCCAGACCATCGCTCGGGTCCCCTCGTTGCAGATAGCCTTCCAAAGCTCTGACCTGTGTGTGGACGGTCTCCAAGTGACAGATTAATCAACACGGCCTGTTTTTCTCTGGGCACGTGATGCACCAGAGGACCTTGGGGAAAAAAGAGCCCTGCACCACCCTGCGGTTTAGAAGAGTGCGTACGAAGAGCCTGAGAGCCCCGTCACCCCCAGAGACTCCACCCAGCTCACCTCAGTGAGCTGTCACAGAGATATAGTGGCCTTGGCCGTGCTTACTATCCATGTGTCCGGTGGTCCAGATGACTTTTCCGGACACAGATGCAGACAACGCGCTGAAATTAGATTAAACACATGTGTCTGGCCAGGGCAGGGACGGCTTTTCCTGGCAAAGAAATTGCCTGCTCGCATCTGGTATTGGTGGCAGGCAAGGGCCATGACGTGGCGGAATCCACTGTGTCCCACCAACAGAAAGGCAACTTTCAAGGCCAAAAGCCTGGCAATGCCTGACATTCAGGTTTTTTGCTTTGGATTGATTGGGTTAAAGTGTTTTTCTGCCCCAAACCTGGAAGACAGAAGGCTGGCTGCTAGACTGGCCGCTGTAACGGCGTGCGGTCATCAAACTGATGGAAGGAGAAGGGTAGGATGGGTTCTCTTGTGTGTGCTGATGGTACACGGGCGACGAGGAGGCTGAATAGCGGAGGCAGATCCCTTAAATCATGACTCCTGAGAGACATGGTCAGCTGAGGAACGCTTGTGGTGGCGGAGGAGGAGAGCGGTAGACAAGGGTGTACAGTGGTTGGAGGCCCGGTGTCGGTCTGGCCTTTCTTGGCCAATTGGTTGCTTCCATTTTCAACTCATGCATTCGCAGCATGTGACTAGACATGGTTGGTGGTGGTTAAACACCTAAATTCTTGCCGTCTACTTATGCGTTTACGGCAAAAGGCGGCATATGACATCGCTGGTTGAATCAGAGGCTTGCTCAAAGAAAGGCCAAGGCTTGAGAGGTCCTCGGGCCTTTATGACGGCGATAAGCGAGGAGAGGGGTTTCCGCTGACGCGAGGCTGGCGGAATCCTATCAGCAGACTTCCTGCGACCGCCTCTCCCTTTTTGAGGCAGGACCCGTACTGACACTACCCCATCGTCTCCTCCTTGTCCAGTGTGAAGCGCTCGCAAGCAATTGCTGCTGAAAAGACTACGATTGATTCTGCAATGCGTCATCATCATCATCAACACAGGTACTTCGTCGTCCTGACATTCCTGCATCCAGGAGCTGCGGCATACAAGCCAAAAGGGACTGCAAAGGCGTTGCCTGACCGCCCGGGATTTTTGCCGTTGACCGGCCTTCCTTCTCCACCCCCCACTGATGGTCATCAGTAACTGGGCGTCAGAGCAGAGAAAAATTCATCATCTTTGGCCTCTTGATCTTTAACATGCTTTCTGAACCCAACCGCATTTTGTCATCAAAGAGGTTCTTCAGAAAATGGATTATCCACGTGGTGGTACACAGTTGTACATTTGTGCTGCCTTCCTTCATGTTGGACGGTCTGATGACAAATTTGTGGCCGTGACTGGGAGGGAAGAGGAGGTAAGACTGCTGGATGCAGGTTCATAACCACTGAAGAACATATGCGACGCTGTTTTCGTTACTGAGATTCACAGGGCCCTGACCCAGCGATGACAGGCCTGCGGTCCTGCAACTGAACGATGCCAGCTGGCATGCGTGTTGTCGCCAGCACTGTAAGTAGCACCTCTCTCGTACCTCTACCTCCATGTCTACCCCCCTCTTTGCTCGCTTACCACCTGCATTTCGCTCCATGTTCCAGAAGATAAAAATTTGAGAAGTATCGGAAAGAGTTTGGTAAAGTCTCTTATTAAAAACGGCAAATCAAGCTATTCTCAAATCCCACAAATCAAACATAAATTGCTGATTGAAATTTAAGTGCTAGGTACCTCAATAAAAACAAAGCTTGCCTGACCAAAATGAAAAAAACACCTGTCCTGAAATGTATACAATAATAAACGGTAATTTTTGCCACCTATCAATTCACCTGTTGGTGACTAACAAAATTTCTGTATTCAAATTTAACTGCAAAGTAGCTCAATCAACAAAGCTTGACTGACCAAAAGTGAAAAAACACAAGTCTGAAAGTATACGGATAATAAACGGTATTTTTTGGCACTATCAATTCCCTGTGGTGACTACTAAATTGCTGTATTCAAATTATAACTGCAAAGTACTCTATCAACAATCTTGTCTGACCAAAGTGAAAAAAAACTCCTGTCTGAAATTATACGGATAATAAAAGGTATTTTTGCACTTATCAGAATACACTGTGGTACTACAAAGTTGCTGGATTCAAATTTTAACTGGCAAGGTGGCTCTATCAACAAAGCGTGGCTGCTCCAAAGTGGAAAATAAAACCACGATCTGAATGTATACGGGATAAAAAAAGGTATTTTTTGCACCTATCCAAATCACCTGTGGTGACTACAAAATTGCTGATTCAAATTTTAATACTGCAATGCTCTATCAACAAGGCTGACTGACCTAAATGAAAAAAACACCTGTTCTGAAATGTATACGGGTAATGAAACTGTATTTTTGGCAACCTATCATGCACCTGTGAGACTACAAAATTTGCCTATAATTCAAATTTAACTGCAAAGTAGCTCTATCAATATAGCTTGACTGACCAAAATTGAAAAAACACTAACTGAAATGTAAACGGGATAATAAAAAGGTATTTTTTTGGACCTATCAATACACCTGTGTGACTACAAACTTGCTTATTCAATTTAACTGCCAAAGTAACTCTATCAACAAAGCTTGACTGACCAAAGTGAAAAAAACACCTGTCCTGAAATGTAATACGGATAATAAACGTATTTTGTCACCACAATTTTACCTGTGGTGACAACAAAATTGCTGTATTCAAATTTAACTGCAAAGTAGCTCTATCACCAAAGCTTGACTGACCAAAAGTGAAAAAACCACCTATCTGAAATGTATACTGATAATAAAAGTGGAGTTTTGGACTTAACAAATAGACCTGCAGTTACTAGAAAAGATCTGTATCCTAATATAAGGCAATGCAATGTCTAAACAAAGTTTTGGCTGTACAATATCCAGTATCCTTTATAGAGCTTGTCTGTGTTCGCCCGCGCCCCCCCCTCGCTCCCACCCGTGACTTTACAGCGGTAGATGCTCCTTTAAAATTCTCTGCCTAACTACCTAAAATCTGCAAATCTCTGATCTAACTCAGTTCTAAGGATCACAGCTAAAAGTAGAGCTGTCTCTGTGAAAAAATAGAATAATTTCGCTGAGCTGTTTGGACACAAGCAGAGCGTACGTCCTACTGCTATGAGACGCTGACAGACACTGATCATAAACAGGAAGGGCTGTTTTATGTAAAACGAGGTCATGTGATTTTTCCAGCCAATCGCAACCATACACATCCCAGTCATGACGTCGCACACACATCTCACCCTGCTCTATTCTGTAAGCTGATTTGCTGGCCGCCAAAATGACAGGAAGCGCCAAAAATGGCGCGATATTAATAGATTATGCACAGATTTTAACCTAAATTATCGCGTGATCTGAAAAATTCGATCAACGTAAATACCGTGCCGATTTCAACTTTGTCGATAATAATCGCTCAACACTAGTCATCTGGTCAAAAGAATGCAGTGTTCACTGAGCCTAAACCTTTCATGAAGCCCTCACCTGTTCCTGCTGTGACCAGATCCTGATGCGGCTATTCCACAGATTCACAGTTCTCATGTTATTGGATACCGAATCTTTTTTTCTCCAGACGGAGGAAATGTACCCTTGTCTTTTGAGGGGGTTTTACATGAATTAGTTATCCCCATACTTTTTATAGGGGCCATCTATATACTTATATAAATTAATCATGTCTCCCCAGACCTGACTTTTCTTAAGACTAAGTAATTTCATAAATTTTTTTCACATGGAGAGGCTGAAGGTTGAAAAGTTCAAGGGGGACGAATACTTTATAAACACACACAAACACATATGTAGATACATATATGTATGTATTTATATTTTGCTTGGGAGTACCTGGAGGGAACCCACACAAACTCCTGTCTGTGGCAGGGTTTAAGCCCAGGACCCTATTATTGCAAGGCAGTGGTGCTAGCCACTCGGCCACCATGCTATCTGCTCTGTCTACTAGGTGCGGCACCTATAGTGGATGCACAAAGCAGAGACTTGGCCATGTTTGTGTGGTTCTCTCTGCTCATTTCAATGGGAGTTCCAGGTACAGTCGAGCACACTTCTCTACATGTTTGATATGTTCAAATTAAAGTGAAAGAATAAAAATAGGCTATATTAATCTGTGTAAAAAATAAATAAATCACCCCCAATTCACGCATCGACTGCAGAACAGGAAGACAACAGGGGACACCGCCAGAAGCTTCACACCTGGAATGGTGATGTGTGCAAAGGTAAGTATACATTTTTTTGTTTAATTTTACAACTGTATTCTATTTTTTATTTTTTTTTATTTTAATATGGACAACCCTTGTAAAGCTTGTGTCACACACAGCTGAATTTATCATGACCCTGGCACCATGGAAACATGCTGATTACCTAAAACAACCATTCACCCCATCTCCCAATTCCTAAAATTTATTAAAGGACATAGACCCATACCCCACAAGTATCCCTTTTAACCAACCAATAATGATACTGACTCACAGCTTGGACTTAATTGGCCACAGCAGCCAGTTTATAACCAAACAGTTAACATAAAATATATTTTAAGCAAACACCAATCATACCAAGCGGAGACAGTTCTTGGAGCTACAAAAGGTCTGGCAACCATATATTGAACCAAAATTAACGTAAAACCTTATTTTACCTCCAACCGTTAAACACACCTGCTCGTAGGCACCAGCAGCCAAAATAACGGATAATGCAGCAAAAAACACCGGCTTGCAGGGACCCCACCCTGTAAAAGTTCAACCACCTTAGCCAGACGATGAAGAAATCTCTGAAATTGAGGGGCCATCAACTTTACCACCAACTGTAAGGACCCCCAAGCCACCACACCTCAAGCATGCAAGTCAGCCCACAAAAATACAGCCCTCTCAACACCCTCCTGAATGACCACATATCAACCCCAACCGCATTCAAGTGAACCCCGTCATTTAACCAACAATGACCCTGAGTGTCCTCCACGTACAAAATACCTAACAAAAATGCTCCCATTACGAGCCACAAATGCCAAAATCACCCGGTTAACTATTATCCGAGCTCTATTAATCCCTTTGACTGAACAAGCTCTCCTCCAAGATATCTGAGGAATAATCTAAGACCAAACAGTAGTGCCACGAGATCAAAGCATAAGACTTCCGAGCTCCGGATGCCACCACAAAGGAGCTATCCCCCCACTCCAAAAATCTTCCTCTGAGGGGCCCCGGGGAGTAAGTCTTGCCCTGGGAATGTTTTGGAGACCTGCGGGACCCAGTGACCAACCGTTCGGGGGAAATATGTGTTGTGACACGGGTTTTTCCCCCGACACGCCCGAGGCCGAGAGGGGGCTCCCCTTTGACATTTTTCTCAGCAGGCCGGAAAAAGTAACGAAAATAACGAGAAAAAAAAAAGGGACCACGGGCTAGGCGGGGGTTAAGATGTTGGGCCGTCTAAAGGTGCAAAAATTTTTTGTGGTCTGTAAAGATTAGGTCGATTAGGTGACAGCCCCCCCCAGCAGATGTCCCCCCCCCCCTCTAGGGCTTTAACTGAGGGCCAAGATTTCCCGGTCCCAAATGGCTATTCCCGCTCAGCCGGCGAAAAGGTCTTGAAAAGAACCCACATTGTGCGAATCTTCCCTTTTGGGAAAATTTCTCTGGTGAGGGACCGCCCCTGCCCCCACGGAAGGCATCCACCTTCAAAAAAAAAGGTCTTCGGAATCAGGCGGCCCAAAGACGGGAGCTGGAGAAGGGCCCGTTTTAGATCCACAAACGCTTTTCAGCCCGGAGGCCACTTTGGGTTACATTCTTCCTAGTAAGGGCCACGATAGAAGCCCCAAGGGGGGAGAAGGGGGGGAAAAAAATTGTCGGTATAATTTGGAAACCCAGGAAGTGCTGTTCGCCGAAGACGACAGGACGGGGCCCCTTGTAGCACTGCAGAGAGTTTTTTTTCGGGTCCATCTTAGGCCCCAGCCCAGACTATGTAGCAGGGAAAGGTAGGTTGGTCCGATGGAAATAAAAATTTCTCCAGTTGGCGTACAGTCGGGGTTGCTGCGCAGAGTTGAGAACTGGCGTCTTGGGGCCTGGGAGTCTGAAGTCAGGGGAAAAAATCGGATGTCATTAGGTACACTATGACGAGGTGTACAAGAGATCCCGGAAGAATCGTTGACGAGTTCTTGGAACCCGCTGGGCGGTTCAGGCCCAAAGGGCATCACGAGGGGGTCAAAATGTCCTCTCGGGTATTGAAAACCGTCTTCCATCGTCCCCTCCCGAATTTGATGAGGTTATAGGCTTCGCAGATCCAACTTGGAAAAAACCCTTTTGCCCCCCTTTAGACGGTCAAACAGCTCTGAGATCAGTGGGAGAGGGTAGGTTTTTTTTTTTTTTTTTTAATTTAAAAAATGCGTTTTTACAACAGAAAAAAGTACATGGTACATAATTAGTTAAAAAAAATGAAGATGTAGGGCTCGTTACAAGAGAAAGGCAAAAACTAACAATAGTGCAAGTTATGATAATGCAGGAACAGCACAAAATAAACAGAAAATAACTCAGTACAAAACAATGGTAGCTGTGATACATAATCAAAAAAAAACAAGGTTCAACAATTCCCCCAAAAGGTTCAAAAGAGTAAAAAAAAGAAAAAAATAGACTGTATCGGCCCCCTCTACGGAGGGATTTGGACAATCCAAATTAAAGATAGGTGAGTAGGTGCTACGACGTGGATAACGAAAAAAAAGGGGGGTAAAACGATTGCCATACACTCACCTCATGCATTCACAAAGGAAAAGAAGGGGGAAAGGGGGGGG